>QOCX01000404.1:2245-20247 GCA_005959815.1 Sarcophaga bullata | reverse complement strand
AAATTTTATGATTTATATATAAACAATTACATCAATCTTAAGATCTTTCCTTAAAAATTCTATAATATTTATTAATTTTCTTTTTTAATAAAATAAATCGTTACTAATTAAAAAAAAAGAAGAAATATATTAAAACGAAATATTAAAATATAAAATGAATGCCTTTAGCTAAAAATCATTTTTTTAATAATCAAAAAACGAATGTAAAAGCTATTATAAGGAAATTATTATTTTTGAATCCATTTCATATTAACGTTGCGATAGCCTTTTGCATGTCATGTTATATTGATATTTTTGGTATACCAGAAAGTAGTACGTATATTGTTAGCGTTACTGAATTTATTAAAATTGTAAACATGATGTTCATTTTTTAGTTTTTTCTTTTATTTTTCTCGATGACTGAATTTTTGTAACCAACATTCATTTTAATTAGTGTTTGATAGTAAATACATTGCTTTAATGGCCACTGTAGGTACTTTATAAATTTATAATTTTTATTAAAAAGTAAGTAAGTGTTGTTATTATTGTGTTTATATTTAATTTCTTAGTTTCAACATGTTGGCTGCTGTTATTTTCGTTGTTGCGATCAAATATAGTATGTTTGACATTGAACTATATATATATATATATATGTATTTTTAGGAAATATTGACATACACACTAAATTTCCTTTTTCTTACCATATATTTGGAGTTAAACTCCATAAAAAAGTATTTCAAGATCTAATAATGTTCAATAAAAATCAGTGACTTCATTCTTAGAAACGCATAATACGCGCACACAACTCGTATATATAATACAAATATTATATAATAAATATACATATTTACACATATAATTGATTTATATATATAAATTATATTATATTAATATATATTATAGTATATATATATATAGTTAAATATATAAATATAAAATATAATTATATATAAATATAATTATATATATATATATATATATATATTTATATATATATTATATATAATATATATATAGTATATATTAATATATATGTATATTATTATAATATATATTTATATATTATATATTTATATTAATATTTAATATATATACTTCATATAATATAATATATATATACTATATAATATATATATATATATATTATATATATATATACGTACTATACTACATATATTAGTATACTATATATATATATATATATATATATATATTATGAATTTTTAAGTTGTATTTGCATATACAATATATATTGTATGGTGTTTATATATTACAGAAATATAAAATCTTATTTAAAACATTGGGTTAAGAAGAAACTGTTTGTGGTGTTTTTATTGCTTTATTTTAGCTATAGACAAACACTTGGTCGCTATTTTTAGGTATTTATAAATTCTTAAACACATTTTTCTTCGTTTGTGAATTTTATATTTGTATATACTAATTTCTGTTTATAGTCTTATTATATATTTATCAAAAAATTATTTTTAAATTCCATACTGAATTTTTTTTTTCTATTTTATTGTCAATATTTTTTACAATTTGTCATTACAAAAATAATGGAATCTAGTTATTTTGAATATTGTCATTATTCCAAAACCATTATTATTTCAAATACTCAAATAAAATTCACAAAGACACACGATTCGTTTTCCAAACCGTTAGGAAACATGCCGAGACCGATAATTTACCGTTAATGTTATATCGCATATAAAACAATATAACAAAATAAATATGAAAAAAGCATAAATGGATCTGAGAACTACAATAACAAAATTCTGAAAAAGAAACAAAATAATATTTCTCCCAAAAAAAAGTGTATTATAAACAAAAGCAGAAATAAAATATAAACTTTACGTCGGCCAATGTGACACCGTACAACGCTCTCAGACGGATGACCAGATAAGCAATGTTTGAATGGGGTAGAATTTTATATACACATATCAAGTAAATAGTTTTACAGTAGTACAGTTATACAAAATTGATAATTAGTAATTTATTAATTTGTTCCAAATTTGTTCAAATTTTTATAACTCAAGTAACCATAAATAGATTTCTACTTGCTCAATGTATTATTAAATATGTCTCTTTTTGCATTATTAATTATGTCAAAACTAGGGGTTCCTGTTCAAAAAATGCAATGAAATAAATGTACCAAAGTAATAAACGCTATCTTTTATATAATTTGGTTCATTAATTATTTGTATTAAAAGAAAAATACGTACCTTTCGGATAGTCTTTAAATACGTATTTATATTTGATTGAAGGTTAGTTTCACACAAATATTGCAAACATTTGTAAAAACACCTTTTGTATATCTAGTTTCGTATATTAAACCAAAATGTACCATGTAATATTTTAAGAAGTCACTTTTAAAGTACTCTATTTGGTTCGATTATTGTATTACACACTTATAATAGAAATTTAGACAATCTGTCATTATGTGCTTTTTAAACAAATTTTTTAATATTTTTTATTTAAAATGTTTACTATTCCAACTATTGTTAGTTACCATTAGCTGTCAAGTCTAAATAGCTTGAGGATGTTTCCATATCTGTTTGAAGTGTAAGCAGATGTAAATATATTAAGTGACAGTAAACTGAACCATAAGAAGGATATATATGTTAAATCATAGTGAAATAGAAACCGAGATTGGCAATAGCACAGCAATGTATATATTATATATACTACTACTTTATATAATTTATATATTTAATATTAGTATATATATATTCTATTTCTTATATTATATATTTTATTTTATATATAATATATATTTTATTATTCAATATATTATAATAAGTATTTTATAATCTGTTGAAAGCATAACGAGTATATTCTTGTAGGCAAGGCGTAACACCACGTCAACCTCGAATGGTTACTAGCGAATGTGTTACCATTCTCCCTCCCATTTTCCACAACTAACTGAAGTACAACTTCTAAAATTATTAAATGTTCTTACATAATGTTTTTTCATGCAAAAATCAATATTTTATTAAAAGTACCAAATGAGGCAGAACGAACGCAGGAAGTAACCATTAAGTAAAACCTTAATTGTCCTAATTTAATTAATTTTCTTATATAATTTTAAAAATTACCTATTTGTATATATAATGTACAATATTAAAAAAAAATATATATATATGAAATGAGGCTTTATTTGTTAACTATAATATTTTAAAAAAATTCTTTCATTTTTTACCTAATTTAATATCTTCCATAATCCTTATTTCATACTACTTTCGAATTTGGTAACTTAGAATCAAATGTTTCAAGTTTTCTCTTAATGTGTCGAAGAATTTTTATTAAAGTGCGATGTTTTGTATATATTTCATTTTCGATACTTTTCTCTTCAATATTGATTTCAGAAATTGGCTAGAAAAAAATTAAAAAAATTCTTATGCTTTACGAGAACGAAATAAATAATTTTATATCAAAAAGTACAAAACTATGCTTTTAAGAATATTTTTTCAAAACGGACGAAAATACTTTACTTAATTTAAGCCATTACTTTTGTTTATTTCCCAAATTTTTTTTGCGTGAGGTTTATTGATTGGCTATGTATAATAATGTAATATTATTTTTATTATTTTTATTTTATCAGGTTTAGATAATCGCCTACAACTCTCTCCTTATCGAACAAATCCATATTTTATGAAAGTAACGTTTCCAGCTTCAAGTGCTTTCGCATTCAACCAGTATCGCAGGCGTTGTATACATACTTACATATGTACGTATAGATAATTACACAAAAATCTAAGCTCATTAATTAACTAAAAGTGTATGAAATTGAAATAAAGTAATGGTGTTTACAATGTTTTCTGTTTACTTTTCTTTTGGAACCTTAAATTTGGCATGTAGCGTATCTCATAATTTTGCTTTAAATTCTCTTTAAACCATCTAATTTCTTTTGATATATGAATATGAAGGAGAATATAAAAACTCTTATAAATATATTAAAATAAAAAAATATAAAAAAGAAACAAGTGAGCGTAAAAATTTTTTCAGCTTTTTTCTGGTTTTTTAAAATGTATTTATCTTTAAACATTCTATTTCTATGTCTTTTTACGTATGCATCTTTTAAATGATCTCAAAATTTTGATATAGAAATTTATAGAATATATTCTTGTTGCTGCCGTACAGCAAGAATCTTCCAATTGAGATCTATAGTCTATTTCTGTATATATGTATGTGTATGTAGGTGACTATAAAAAGGTCGCCCGTCTTCTTGTTTATGCTCTTTGTATAATGAAGATTTTTCAATCGTTCTGTATCCGATTGATAAACGTGTCATAATGTAATGTATATAATGTAACTTACATTCCTCAATAAATTAATAAAACCATCAACTTCTCCTTCTACTTCTTCTATAAAAATTACATTTAATTAGATTTTAGTATATCCAAACGCGAATAGCATTAACGTTGTCACTGTAAACTATGATCAAATTTAATCATTTTTATTATCAAAATTTCGATTTAAGAAGATATTATCATGTCTACAACAATATTTACATATACATACGTACATAATTGGCCATTACAACCCTTCAGTCAGGATTACGGCCTAGCTTATCACAACACTTATGTTGTGTGTGTTAGTTTTATATATGAGTGGCGGGACCTACAGTTTAAAGTCGACTCCGAACGACAGATTTTTGAGAAACTTTTCATGACAATTTTATTTGCTCTCAGAGTTTTTACCAGAAATCTGCTGAGAGGAAGCCGCCGAAGAAATATTTTTTTCATATTTCGTTTTTGATGTCTGACCGGGGATTCGAACCTTGGCCTTTCGTCTAATAAGCCAACACACTACATATTAGACTACGGCGACTTTCAAATATTTTCATTTTTTTTTTTTATTTGGATCCGAATTTAAAATTCGTTATATTTGTATGTATTTATTATTTTCCAAATACAATATGATGAATGTGTACATAAATTCATTTGTTTACAAAATTTTTATTTTTTAGTATTTTAAATTCGTTTAACTAAACTGACATTTTATCTATTGTACCAGCTGATCAAAAATGTTGCCAAGTAGTAAAAATACAAACACGAATACTGATGTTGCCAAGAATTTGTTCAAACGTTTTTCAGTTCTTTCTAAAAAGTAAAAATTTACTGAACTGAATTGTTGAAACCACGAAGAATTCGTAATAATGTGTTATATATAAAAATCTGAATCTGGGAAAAGAAGTTAGCTTGTCAGAATAGAGAATTTGTTATAACTGAGGTTTTTAGCGGAGTTTTACTGTATGATATATGCAGAGAGCGAATAGTAAATTAATCGTGTACATTTACAAGAGATGTTGAAAAAATCTTGCTCCTTTTTGACACCAAGAGAAAATTATAAGTAAAAAGTTATTTTTCATTCAAATAGAAATAAAAAGTAATAAGAAGAATATTAAATAAAATTAAAATAAAATAATAAATAAATAAAATATGATATAAATAGAGATATGGATGAAAGTCTTTACAAGTCTCTTAAAGGTTTTTTAAAATAAATCCTAAAGAAGCATAATATATTTGTAATAATTAATCAATAATTAATCAATTCACTTCACTTTAAATAATTTTATTAGTTTGTTTTAAATCCGAATAGTGGATACTCTTAGTACTTAAGAACCCATTCATGTACTCTTTAAGTACATTTCCAAGCACGTTTAACTTAATGAAGTAAATTTTTTTGTTTTGTGGTAACAAACCAGTTAATAACATCTTTTAAACACTTAAACATTTAAAATATATCAATTACTTTGTTAAGCATACATATATTTTACCCTAATTTTTATTAATCAATAATCTGAATTATTTTTTGTTACGTCATAGAAACTCATAATTTGGAGCACTCCTCGTAAATGGCATTTCTGAGCTGTTTTAGGGAATTATATGTGCGCTCAGTTTTATTAAATCGATTTGAAAAGATTTCTAAGGTGTTTTGAACATGACTTAAAATTGGACTCATTTAAAACTCCAACGGACTTATTTTTGAAAGACAGTTTTGTTGAACTCACAGCGGGTATGGGTGTATTAGCTTGTTGAAATAAAAAATTTTTTCCATAATTTCAGCCAAATCAATTAAGATACCGTTTTACAATTCTATACACTTACACGTATTCATTATATGTATTATAAAGCAAATCGGAGGGTAATTTCTGAACCATCACTGAACCGTCTTTAACATTTCGAACAATAATAATTTTCTATTCTTGGCTCTTGGTTAACCAGTAACCGTTAGGACTACTCAAGTTAAACTTCCTTCGTCTCTAAAAATAGCACTGCGCGATTCTTTTAGTCCAAAATTTAAATTTTTCTGCAAAAGCTAATCTTCATGTATCTTCCTATAACCTTAAGTGATCGCATAATTTTGGTCTAAAAACAATGAAATATTTCTTCAGTTTGTGTATTCAATATTCTTATCAAAATATGTCAAACTTATTTTATATAGAATGAAAGGTTATAAAAGTACCTTTTAGAAAATGTAATTCTTTATCATTGGTATATAAAACAAAAATGCTGGTATACGAACAGTGGTTAGGGTAGGATATATTATGATAAAAATAAAAGACAGGAGTGTTATTTAAAAGAGAAAATTAATCTAAAATAATTTCTTATAATTATTAAAATGTAATTTCTGATGAATGCTTTGATGGAAACTAGTTGGAAAAACATACATACTGCCATTTACATACATACATACATAATTGGCCATTACCACCCTTCAGTCAAGATTACGGCCTAGCTTCTTACACCACTTATGTTGTGTGTGTTAATTTTGTACATGAGTGGCGGGATCTACAGTTTAAAGTCGACTCCGAACGACAGATTTTTGAGAAACTTTTCATGGCAATTTTATTTACTCTCAAGTTTTTTGCCAGAAATCTGCCGAGAGGAAGCCGCCGAATAAATATTTTTTTTATATTTCGTTCGATGTCTGACCGGGGATACGAACCCTGGCCTTTCGTCTAATAAACCAACACACTACCTACTAGACTACGGCGACTTCTAGTTGCCAATAAAATAGATTAATTTTGGTTTTCATCTTTAGTTGCATTTTGTTGATTTTTATGTTTATATTAATACGCATGTGAAAATTTCTTTCAAGGTATGCAATCACTAATTTTTGAGTTCTGTGAAATGAGATCTCGAAAAATGCTGTTAGGTGGCGTTTATTTAATGAAAATCGATGACTATAACCTCTACAATTTTTGATTTTTTGTATTTGTACACCATATAAGGGTAATATTGACAGGTTGAAAGTAGAAAAAATGTTTTAAAATGTTTGTATGTAGTCGATGGTTGACTATGAAGTTGATTGAAATAATTTATGATATTATCTAATCTTGATTTACATCTTTATGATGGCTTTTGCCTTTGTTTAGAATTTATTAAATTTTTCATAGTTGTGATGTTGGTTATATATGGCGAAAAAGAAAATGTGTTATATATTTTTTAAAAGGGAATACTGATTAATGGAAAGAAGGTTGTGCTAGGAGTTTTAGCTCTCGATAAATACTATTAAAAGCCGATTATTTGATGCAATTCGGTTAAGGAGTTTAGGAATTATGGCTCTGTCAGTTTTTTAATTTTACTGTTTATGTTCCGTATGAGGCCAACTATGGTAAGTTAGAAGCAAAAAAATATTTTTTTAATATTGAAATGCAATTAATGGGTAGAAATGAAATTGGTTAAAGTAGTTTAGGCTATTATCTTCTTTTAAGTCGTTTTTGGTTTTTGTATACAATTTATAAACTTTTTATAGGCGTGATGGCAGTGTTTGTATAGCTGTAGTAAAGATGAAATTGAAAAACAATTGTGTTAATTATTTAGATGGAGATATTGATAAAAATATGAATGAGGAATAGTATTAGCTTATTTTGCATTTTGTTAATTGAGCATTTGTCCGGTTTTTTGTATTTCTGTTTGATTTAATCCTTGGAAACATTGTATTTATGGGCATGTCAGACGTGAACATGAAAACAATTTTTGTTAATTATAAAAATGGATATATTGTTGTATGTTTTAATGGTGATCGGTTGGAAATAGAATAAACTAATTTTGGTTTTTACTTTTTTTCAGTTTTCCTGGTTTTTTCAATTTTTTCTACATTTAATCCTTGGATGAATGCATTGTGGGGGGTGTGTTGGTACTCTGTAAAACCAAAATAAATTTTATAAATTGTTATAATGGATTTTTTGGTAGAAAGTGTTATTGATATTAGTTAGTTGAATGTTTTATCTATTTTCGTTTTTGTTATCAATAGATACATAGAGGTGTATGTTTACAGTCAAATTGTTTTTGATATAATTGGATAGTACTTACATCTTTTAAAGTTTTGATATAATGGAAGACAAGGATCAATAAAATTTTTTAATATAGAATGGTAAGAAAGTAGTTTTTTGTAATACAAAATGAACAATTTATATAGTTTCTTTTGAATAACAGAGAACAGAGTTCTTAATGGAATAATATAAATGGCAGCATATTTTTACATGAAAATGAAATGTTTTGTTCTTATATACTAATTTATTGCTAACGTTGTCACTACACATCCGTTCCGACGTTGGTTGCAGACGAAATATGATTCCAACTCATATTTCGTTGAAATATGATTCCAACTCATATTTCATTATCAGGCGCGTGTGCAACGTCAGCACTAAGTTGCACACTGGGTTGTGTTAACTTTCATTAAATCAGATATTCTACACAAAGAAATAAATATAAACACCGTATATCAACTCGTTGCCATCGAAATAAATCTCAATATTAAGTTCACCATCCTATCCTTTTATATCCCACCATCCGAACACATCTCTGCTCGAGAATTAACAAATATTATTAACTCCTTTAACACTCCTGTTCTTGTCCTTGGTGATTTCAATGGATGGAATACCATTTGGGGATCGCCATACAATAACAATAGAGGAAAACTACTGGAGACCATGATACTAGACACTTATAACAATAGAAGGGAAAACTACTGGAGACCATGATACTAGATCACTGGGCTCTGTGTGCTGAATTATGTAGCCCTACAAACCTTTCAACACACAAACACTTTTTTCCCAAATTGATTTATCTCTTTCTCAATATGACTACTCTCTTGCTCACTGGAAAAACTCCACTGATTACACGGGAGCGACCACTTTCCAATAAAAATATCTCTAAAAATCTCGCATATAAACTGCTCTAGAAGAAATACAAAGCGATTTTTAGTACAGCGTTGATGGCCTAATTATTCAAGTAAAAGTAGATAATGAAATTGTCGAAAACCATCCAACAAGAGGCAACAAAATACACCAAAAGTATACGAACAGCCGCAAATTTGCATAACCCTAATCAAGGGCTGTACAAAAGTAGACCGGACCCCAGTTCCTTGGTGGAATTCAACTTTTGCAAAAAGCCTTCGCAACCATAAAATCGAAAAATGGAAAAATTTAAATCAGACCAAGTGAAGAAAATCTCTTAGCCTACAAGAAACAAAATGCTAAATTTAGATACGAAATAAAAAAGGCAAAATTGCATCTTTTGAAAACTTCACCAAAACAATCAACAGGGAAACAACAACTGCAAAAATATGAATAAATCATTTCGGACAGAATGGGAAAAGTATTCTTCTGACGAAAACTTCTCATCCTTATATCGAACATCCAAGAATGTATCGAACATAACTGTGGAAAGCACTAAAGACAAAGCGGCTTTATTTTTTTATGAAAATTAACCATGGTGGAGCTTAAGAGCTGCCTAAATAAAGTTTAAAGCCACCGGACATGATAGGATTTCTTCTCCTATGATACAAAATCTTTCACATCAAAGCCGAAACAAGATTACAAGATATCTACACATTTTTTCAGTAGCGGAGCCATACCTCACTTCATGGAAGCTTGCCGTCATCGTACCAATTCCAAAAATAAAAACTCAACTTCTGTATGAGATTTCCGACCAATATCTTTGCTACCATGTATCCAAAATTTGGAACGCATCATAGCCACTAGACTAGCATGGTTTATGACCAAGGAAACTTTAATCGCAATAGAACAAGTTGGCTTCAAAGCCAATAGGGCTGCGATGACGCCCTATTGAACATAGACTGCTATATAACTAAAGCTCTTTCTGCAAAAAATCATGTAAACATTTTTGATGAATAGGTCTTCATGTCATTTTACACATTCTCAAATCTTGGTCGGTAGAGCCGAAAATCTTCAATTATGTCAAGTCTTTTTAATCAAACAAGATGGATATGATTCAAAAATCTTTAACCTCAAAAACGGCATTCCTCAGTGTTCCCCCCTCTCAGTGATATTGTTCCAAATCGCATTTAACGAAATAAGCAAAATTGTAAATAACACAAGTTTGCGGATCACTGCCTGTACGCCGATGATCTGTATATCCTCTGCAAAAGAAACAATAATCATTCTTGGTGATTTCAATGGATGGAATACCATTTGGGGATCGCCATACAATAACAATAGAGGAAAACTACTGGAGACCAATGATACTAGACACTGGGCTCTGTGTGCTGAATTATGGTAGCCCTACAAACCTTTCAACACACAACACTTTTTCGCAAATTGATTTATCTCTTTGCTCAATATGAACTACTACCTCCCTTGCTCACTGGAAAAACTTCCACATGACTTACCGGGAGCGACCACTTCCAATTAAAAATACTCTAAAAATCTCCATATAAACTGCTCTAGAAGAAATAGCAAGCGATTTTTTAGTTACAGCTCTCGTTGATTGGCCTAATTATTCAAGTAAAGTAGATATAGAATTGTCGAAAAGCCCACATATCCAACCAAGAGCAACAAAATAACCCAAAAGTATACGAAGCAGCCGCAAATTGCATATACCCCTAAATCTAAGAGGCTGTAAAAAGTAGACCGGACCCAGTTCCTTGGTGGAATCCAACTTTGCAAAGCCTTTCGCCAACCATAAAATCGAAAAATGGAAAAATTTTTAAATAGGACCAGTGAAGAAAAATCTCTTAGGCCTACAAGAAAACAAAATGCTAAATTTATTGATACGAAATAAAAAAGGCAAAATTGCATCTTTTGAAAACTTCACAAAAACAATCAACAGGGAAACAACAACTGCAAAATATGAATTAAATGCATTTCGGACAGAGATGGGAAAAGTTTCTTCTGACGAAAACTTCATCATCCTTATATCGAACATCAAGAATGATCGAACATAACTGTGGAAAGCACTAAAAGACAAAGCGGTTTTTTTTTAGAATCCGATAAACCATGGTGGAGCTTAAAGAGCTGCCTAAATAAAGTTAAAGTCGCACCAGGAATGATAGGATTCTTCCCTAGATACAAATCTTTCACATCAAAGCCGACAATGTTACATGATATCTTACAACATTGTTTTCAGTAGCGGAGCCATACCTCACTCATGAAGCTTGCCGTCATCGTACCCAATTCCCATAAATAAAAACTCAACTTCTGTATGAGATTTCCGACCTAATATCTTTGCTACCGATGGTTTATCCAAAATTATGGAAAAAAAAACAAAATGGCCATCATAGCCACTAGACTAGCATGGTTTATGACCAAGAAAACTTTAATCGCAATAGAACAAGTTGGCTTCAAACCAATAGGGCTGCGATGACGCCCTATTGAACATAGACTGCTATATAACTTAAAAGGCTCTTTCTGCAAAAAATCATTGTAAACATTTTGATAGAATAGTCTCATGTCATTTTAGCACAGAAGTCTTTTTAATCAAACAGATGGATATGATTCAAAATCCTTTAACCTCAATAACGGCATTCCTCAGTGTTCCCCCCTCTCAGTGATATTGTTCCAGATCGCATTTAACGAAATAAGCAAAATTGTAAATAATCACAAGTTTGCGGATCACTGCCTGTACGCCGATGATCTGTATATCCTCTGCAAAAGAAACAATAATAACGAGTCCACTGAAATTCTAGAAAAAGTCCTACTTGACATTGTTAAATGGAGTGAATATTCTGGTGCTAAAATCTTGATCCAAAAAAACAAATATATTTCATATTTGCAGAAAACACCTTAGTGACTCTAATTGCTATAGAACTAAAATAAATAACCATCAGATTGCAAGCGTTAAAAAATTGAAAATCCTGGGACTAACTTTCTCATCAAACTACACTTGGAAAGATCATCTAGTTGCGTTGAAGAACTCATTAATAGCCAGAGTCAACATAATTAGATACTTAGCAAACAAGAGTCTTGTGCACATTACTATTCTTCCTTACCTAGTTCTAAGCAAAATAGATTACGGCCTATACATTTATGGTAAAAGTAGTAAGTTCAGTATCAACATAATTAATCCAATTTATCATCAAGCAGTGAGGGCTTCGGCGTACGCTTTCAGAACAACTCCGATCAACAACTTACTCGAAGAAACTGGTCTTCCGTCAATAGAGAATAGAATACATCATGCCAAAACTAGTATTCTTCCAAAACTCCTGAATAGTACAAACACAGTTATAGACCAGGACATAAAATCGAACCTAACCTATAAACGCCCTAAACGATTTAAATCGGCAATTGCTGAGGCACTAGAAATGTCTTCTGTTTTTAAGATACCATTGACAACACCAAAAAAAAAAAAACTTTTAAACAAAGCTCCATGGAAATTCGACCTAAATTGTCTCGATCTGTCACTTAGTAATTTCTTCAAAAATACTACACCACAAAGCATATTTCACTGTATAATTTCTGAAATCAAAGCCAGTTTTAGAAACCACGGTTGGAATTTACTATATACCGATGGCACCAAACCTCAGCACGAACTGCAGCTTATGCCGTAGTGGATGAAGTTGGAAAAAGTTTAGTTCTCTGCCTCAGTATTCACTGCAGAATCCTGTGATATTTATCAGGCTATTCGTCTTGCACTTAAAAACAAAAATAAAACTGCTTTCTTTACAGATAGTCTATCCGTCTTTAAAGCCATAAGTAGCGCCTTTAATAACAAATGGAAAATAATATCACACATTAGAAATTCGCTAACAGGCAATGAAAATAGAATAAAATTACAATGGATACCTAGCCATAGTGGAATCGTTGGTAATGAAGCCGCCGATTCAGCAGCCAAATACGCCTCTTCTGCAGAGCTGTTGGCCCAAGAAGCTAATGCTCTTAAATGTATTTAATTCCAGAATTTATTCTGTTGATTAAATTTAATAAATAAATAAATAAATAATATATGTTTTAAAGTTTTGATATAAAGCTAAGATAATGGAAGACTAGGATCAATAAAATTTTTTAATATAGAATGTTAAGAAAGTAGTTTGTTTTTGTAATACAAAATGAACAATTTATATAGTTTCTTTTGAATAACAGAAAACAGAGTTCTTAATGAAATAATATAAATGGCAGCATATTTTTACATGAAAATAATTATTTTATTTATCATGTATAGCCCTTGGTTGCGTTGTCGTTGGTAGTTGTCCACTAAGAGAGGCTGTAAAGAAAATAAAATGTTAATGAATTGTTGGTAATAGTTGAAGTTGGTAATAATTGGGAGGGATGGATTGCATGCAAACAAGGTAAAGTTTCTGACTGTGGTCAAAGTGGCGACCACCAGGGCGATCCTTGTCTTGCTGTATTCAAGTTGACACGCAGCCTCCTCGTGGCCGATCCTGGATTGCATTCTAGCACCCGCTAGATGTTAACCAATGCGTGCAGCGGAGTCCAATCCCCTGGACGTTAAATTTGGGTTGTGCGTAGGGCTTGGAACCCACCACGTAAAATTACATCCAGTGAAAGACCAAAACTCAAGCCTCTATAAGGATCCCCCTAAAAGTTGACGACCACGGCAAATGTTTAAAGGACTACGATTTAAGAATAGGCACGTGGCGCACCCTTCACAGGGTAGGCGCTTCCGCCCAGTTGGCGGATGCCCTCATGAAATGTAAGACGGAAATCACTGCCATACAGGAAATGCGATGGATAGGACAAGGATGCAAAAGGCTAGCATCCTGCGATGTGTATTACAGCTGCCATGTTGATAAGCACGAATTCGGATGCGGATTCGTGGTTAGTAAGAGACTTCGCCATCTTGTCTCTGGGTTCACATCTGTGAACGAAAGCATAGCTACAATGCGCATCAGGGCAAAATTCTACAACATCAGCCTAATTTGTGCTCACGCCCCGACGGAAGAAAAGGACGATGTGGTTAAGGATGTCTTCTACGCTAAACTCGAGGACATGTATGATAAGTGCCCGGCCCATGACGCCAAAATCGTCCTCGGAGATTTTAATGCGAAGGTCGGGCGGGAAGGTATCTTTGGCCCCACTGTCGGACAGTTCAGCCTCCACGCGAACACAACCTCCAATGGTATGAGGCTGATCGATTTCGCCGCGGCGCGTAATATGGTAGTATGTAGCACCAGGTTTCAGCATCTCGACATCCACATAGCCACTTGGATGTCCCTTATTGATCAACATCAAACCAGGTCGATCATATTGTGATTGAGGGAAGGCACGTTTCCAGTATACTAGATGTGCGCACATTTAGAGGTCCAAACATCGATTCGGACCACTACCTTGTCGCAGCCAAGTTCCGAGTGCGCATTAGCGCCTCAAGGTCTGCGCGCTCTAGTACACTGCGAAAGCTGGACGTTAAAAAGCTGCGATCACAAAGGACAGCTGAGGCGTTCTCCGCTCAACTCTCAGATAAGCTCTGTCGTTCCCTATCTAATCTCAGCGACATTGGTGGACTGTGGGCCAACATCTCCCACTCCTTGCGCACTATTGCGGAAACAGTCCTTGGTTTCGAACGCCCACCGCAACGAAATCAATGGTGCGATGAGGATTGTCGCGAGGCAGCTGCAGCGAAAAACGCCACATACAAGAAAACGTTGCAGTCTGCAGCTACGCGAGCCATTGTCGAGAAATATAGAGAGCGGAGAAGGGAGGAGAGACGCCTTTTCAGATGCAAGAAGAGGAAGAAGGAAAGGCGTGAGCGTGAGGAGTTCGAGACGTACAGATGTAGGAATGACGCTCGAAAGTTTTATCAAAAGGTTAAGCGTCCAACCGAGGGTTATAAACCCGGAGCGTCTCCCTGTAAGGATGAGAATGGAAACCTTGTTACAGATCCTCAGGGGGTGCTGAGGTTGTGGAGGAAATACTTCTCTACTCTGCTACAAGGCGATGACGATACCAATACCGCCTTTAGAGGTGATGTTCCGTATCCAATCGACGATGACGGCGTGGATATTCCGCCGCCTAGCCATGAAGAGGTCAAAGTCACTATTATGCGACTTAAAAACAATAAAGCGGCAGGTCCCGATGGCCTCCCCGCTGAATTGTTTAAGACCGATTGTAATGAGTTGGTAGGGTGCATGCACCAGCTTATTTACAAAATATGGCTAGAGGAAAGTATGCTTAACGATTGGAACCTCAGTGTCCTCTGTCCTGTCCTGAAAAAGTTAGGCCCTACGTTATGCGCCAACTACAGGGGTATAAGCCTTCTCCCTATCGCATATAAGGTTCTTACAGGCGTATTGTGTGAACGACTGAAGGCACTCGTCAAAAAACTGATTGGACCTTATCAGTGCGGCTTCAGACCTTGCAAGTCCACCATCGACCAGATCTTCATACTACGCCAAATCCTGGAAAAGACCCACGAAAAGCAAGTTGAGACACACCATCTTTTTGTCGACTATAAGGCAGCCTTTGATAGCCCTATAAGGGATCGTGTTTTTGCCGCAATGCCTGAGCTCGGTATACCTGCGAAGCTAATAAGGTTATGCAGTATGACGTTGAGCAATTCCTGCAGCTCCGTCAATGTAGGAATGGACCTCTCCGAACCTTTTGATACCGTGCGAGATTTGAGACAAGGCGATCCCTTATCATGCGACCTCTTCAACTTCATCATGGAGAGTGTTTTGCGAAAGGCGGGAGTGCATCGAAATTGCACTATCTTCCATAAAAGTGTCCAGTTGCTTGCGTACGCTGACGACATTGACATCATAGGGCGTACCAAGCGAGATGTTACTGCTGCCTTTAGCGCTATTGAAAGGGAGTCTGGGAAGATGGGTCTGGCAGTAAATGAGGGCATAACAAAGTATATGTTATCGACAAGTAGAGAAGTGCGGCGTACTGATTCTCAGATTACGGCCGATAACTATACTTTTGATGTAGTCAAGGAATTCATCTATCTTGGCTCCGCCGTTACCACCAAAAATGATGTCAGTCTGGAGATCAAGCGCAGGACCACTCTTGGCAACAGGTGCTACTATGGTCTCAATAGGCAATTGAGTAACAGAGACCTCTCTCGTGCGACGAAACTAATACTCTACAAGACGCTCATCCTACCCGTGCTTCTTTATGGCGCAGAGGCATGGACCTTATTAGGCACAGATGCAGTAGCGTTGAGAGTGTTCGAGAGAAAAGTCCTGCGTAAGATCTTCAGTCCAGTGCGAGTTGGCGAAGATTTCCGCATCCGATACAACAGTGAGCTGTATGAGCTCCTCAACGACATGGACGTTTTGCAGCGTATTAATATCCAGCGGCTGCGCTGGCTTGGCCATGTCGTTCGAATGGAGGAGGATGCTCCGGCGAGACGGGTATTTGATGCGGAGATCTGCGGAAGTCCGCGAAGAGGACGACCTTGTATCCATTGGAAGGACAAAATCGACGAAGCCTTGTCATCGATTGGTGTGACCAACTGGCGTAGGCACGCAAGAAGCAGAGGCGCCTGGAAGGATGTGTTGCGGCAGGCTGAAATCCGTTAATCGGGTTGTTATGGCGAATTACGTAAGTAAGTAAGTAATAGTTGCAGAAGGGACTTACCTGTGACAAAATTATGATGAAGTCAGGATAAATGCAGTCCGCCGATATAATGATGATTAGTTTGCATAGATTTGTTGCAGAGGGATATTGATGTTAAAAAGATGTTAATAATGGATTTAAGTATTATTGTACATAGTTTTACCTGTGTATAATTGTTGATGTGATTGGTGGTTTATTAGATGGATGTTTATGGAATTGGTTACTGAAGTTCGGAGTTTTGTTGGTAGTGGCTTGGATGTAGTAATTGTATGTTATTGAGTGAATTGTGGTGGGAAATTAGAATAAATGTCTTTGGTTGTATATTTTCCAGGAGGTTTTGTGTATGAAATTAGGGTTTTTGCAATAATTTGCACCATTTTTGCTGGAATATTGGTGATGGTCGGAAATAATGAGTAAAATAAATAAATTCGGGTGATTAGCAAAAAATGAAATTGGTAGAGAGAGTATGTTTGTGGGATGGTTGTCGTTGCACTCTTAGAGATGGATGTTTAGGTGAATGAATGGTTGTTTGATGGGAAGAGGATGGCTGGAATATTGCAGGACGTAGTAATTTGTTGAAGTGATGGTGTTGTTTGGTCAGAATTTAGCAAATTGTGATATGAAATAGGCTGTTGTGGTTGAATATGAATGATGATTTTTATAAGTTAGGGAATGGAAATGAAATTTTTTGAAATTAGAGTAAGAAAAAATGTTGGGGAATGGCGAATATGGATATGTGTAGGGACTGCAGATTTGCGAATAAAGTTTTGGTTGTGGTCAGGTAAAGGACTAAAAAAAAATTAAACTACACTTTATCATTAAAATTTTCCTGATATTGCTTTCGCAAATATTAAATTTAATATATATATATATAATTTAAATTTAAATTTATATATATAAATTTAAATTATATATATATATATATTATATATATATATATATATATATATATATATATATTATATATATATATATATTAATATATATTATATATATATATATATATATATATATATATATATATATTTCACTTGTTTAATAACAAATCTTTTCTTTTAACAGCAAAAAAAAAAACACTTTCTTCACTATTAGGAGTTTTACTTTATTTCCCCTTCAATATGTTGAAGGTTTTACAGATCAAATTAAAAAGAACTTATGAAAGTCTGTTTGATCAAACCTCGGTTTGCTTTTAAATAAATCACGTGACGTTGATTTTTTAATTGTGTATACTCTATCACAAGATGATATCTGTGATATA
>QOCX01000403.1:159749-178997 GCA_005959815.1 Sarcophaga bullata | reverse complement strand
CAGACGTAATATTGCGCTTAAGTCGGCTTTTGGTTTTCATCTGAAATCATATCAAATAGCAATACATTAGCACACACACACACTCGCTTATACAGAGACATAAGACAAAATTAATTTGTGGCCACCATAACAATAGTCATGATCATTATCATTATTGTCTACATTCTATCATAATACAGCACTCAACCTCATATATATTCACGATGTTATGATTGCAACACCCTGTTGTGTTTGTGTACGAGGGCTTCGACGAGTACAGGATAATGCCATAATCCGTTTATACACACTTTGCGTGTTTTAATACAATGACAAGGTTATAACTAAAGTAACGTGTTGCAACTAACGTAACGTGTTGCAACTACAACAACGAAAAACATTATGCACAAATTCTTTATACGATAAAGGAAGATATGCAAAATATGAGAAAAAGAAGAATAAAAAATTACAATAACATTAGCAGAGCACGAGTAAAAACTTGAGAAATGTTGCTCTGGGGATATTATTGATATATGACTACGTTTCAAGAACAACGCATCACACTTAAATAAATGACGAGTGAACTAACACGAGGGCATTATTCAAATTATACTCAAGTAACCAGGCAAAGAATATAACAATTTATTAAGAAAATTACTGGCAACGCTGATTATAAGTTTTTTTATTTATTTTATATTAATTTTTGTAGAATCAAACATATTTCGTATATTATGAGTCAAGGTTGTACTCATACTCGTTGTAACTTGTACTTATCAACGTTGTAGTAAGTACGAATGAATCAGAGTAGTTAGATTTCAATACTATTAAATCACTAATACTCAAAATTTCATGAGTAGTTATTAGTAGCGAAATAGTGTTTCATTGCTGATCTCTGTTGGAAACCATATTTTTGTTATTTCTTGATATGACAATTTTAATGACTTGCGACATCCGTACTGTGCATGACGGAACAATCGGTGCCCGTCTTTTGTATCTTTAATTTTTTCACCGTCAGAAAATATGACATTAAACTGCTCTACAACAGCAATACATTCTCGTAATTTGACCACACCATTGTGCTACAATTTTGAATTCCTAGACTTTCTAGACTGTATTTATTAAGCATGCAGTAATAACAAAATGTGTTTAATTTTTCTCTTAGAATGAGTATATTCCTCCTTTGTTATCGTATACCTTAACGCGATCTAAAGATATTAATTTGTATTCTCTATACCCGTACGGATATTTAATTCGAAAATATTATTTCAAGTTTTAATTTTTTTAAATTGTATAAAAAAGAAACCTTATTTTAAATATTTATACGAATAATCAATCTGAAATAATCAAGTGAATCAACAAATGAATGAATGAAAATGAATAATAAGCAAACGTCGTATAGAGAAAAATATAATCAGTAACGATGAAAAATATCGAGAGAAACATGCAAATAAAAACGTTCTTGGACTTACTTATTTTGACAAGTGATATGAATGTATTACTGTTGTTGTTGGGCTCATATCAAATTGAATTCTTACTAAATGCGGAAACCTCCCTCCCGATTATATTAATTATAATCATTTTATTCCTTAGCTATGTTCACAGGCAAAACCATTGAAATAATATTTTTTGCCACTTTGTTGCGGCAATTGCTAACAGAAAAGTAAACATGTGAACATGCATAAAAATGCGACAAAATACAAAAAATTATATACACTCCAGTAACTACCTGGTCTAAGTTGTTCAGTTAGGTGAGTAGAATTCAAAAATACTTTTTTTATATTTGTCGAACCCTCCAAACTTGTTTTATTGACAAAAACGGTTTTTTTTGTCTTTTCACACAATATTATTGATGACCCAAATATGTTTCAATCCATTTTAAAATCTTAATTTTTTTTAGAAAGGGGGAGATTAGCCCTTAAAACGATGCATAAACATTTTGTTCAAACTTATATGCCCATCAAACCTTATGAGCTAAACTTGCAAAATATTTATATTTTCTTATTATTTCAAGTTTGGCCATTCTTAAATGCAAAATTTAATTAAAACTATAAAACAAGTGGTGGTATTCTGAAAGAGCATTTTCTTGGGAAGGGACCGACACTTCGTTTCATAACATTTATCAAAAATTACCGCAGCTATTATTTAAAGAGTATAACAACTGAGTCATATTTTTTATATATGTTGTCTTATTAAATGAACTTTAAGTTAAAAATGATCAATATTTGGATCTTCATTGTTTACCTGAAAATTTGCGCTTTGCACTTCTAAATCGTCGCAAATCGCAAATATTATTATTTTGCTTTGTACAAATATTAACCATCTCCCGTTAGTTAGTCCGTTGGAAAAGGGACACATTTTTCAAATAAACACAAAACTTTGAAAATTTTTTACTTAATTCTCCTTTGATAAGACAACATATATAAAAATTATGACTCAGTTGTTATACTTAATTAGATAATAACTGCGGTAATTCTTTTCCGACTTTGTCCAACGAAAGTGTCAAAATCTTCACAAGAGAATGTGCTTTAAGAATGACACCACTTGTTCCATATTTGTGTAATCAAATTTTTCAATTAAGAATGGCCAAACTTGACAAAATAAGGAAAAAAATCATATATTCCAAGTTTAAATAACCGTTTTTTGTCAATGAACAAGTTTGAAGGGATCGAAAAATATTAAAAAAAAGTATTTTTGAATTCTACTCAACTACTGAAACACTAGGCTATATAGCCACTCGGGTGTATTTTCACAGTCCGCACCGTGGTAATTAATTACTGAATAAAATATTTCTAACTCGCGACCAATTATCACTATGCTCTTGCGATTCTGGTATGTGCACCTTGTCATGCATGCTTTTACCAGGAGCCATTAATAATACATACATAATTGGCCATTACAACCATTCAGCCAGGGATTGCGCATAGATTCTCACACCACTTATGCTGTGTGTGTTAATTTATCACATGAGTGGCGGGACCTATAGTTTAAAGTCGAGTCTGAACGGTAGATTTTTGAGAAATTTTTCATGGCAATTTTATTTACTCTCAGATTTTTGAAAGAAATCTGGCAGAGAAGTCGCTGAAGAAATAATTTTTCATATTTCGTTTTTGATGTCGAGCGGGATTTGAACGGTGGTCTTTCGTCTAAAAGCCAACACGCTACCTACTAGACTACGCGACTTTGGCCTAAGTACAGTTTATTTTTCTACTGCATGGCATTGTGTCAATGCATTATAAGTCAATTACTTATAAGTCAAATATCACATTCTTGTTAAAATTTTTCGTTTGTTAGAAAACTTGTTGCTCCAGAAATAAAGCCCGTCTGAACCTTTCAGTGTCTACCAGAAGAGTGCAGCAAGTTTTGCGTAACTCAAAACGGTTTCAATATACGAAAAGAATGGCACATCCGGCACTTTCCAAAGATCACAAAGAAAAACAACTTTTATGGGCAAAAAATCATATGGATTTTGGCGATAAATAGGAAAGAGTGATATTTAGTGATGAAAAGAAATTTAATTTGGATAGACCAGATGGTTTCCAATATTACTGGCATGATTTGCAAAAGGAAAAGAGGTTTGGATGAGTAGAAATTACGGTGGAGGCTCTTTAATGATTTGAGAAGGATTTTCCATCAAGGGAAAGCTTCCTTTGGCATATATTTCAACAAGGATGACCTCTATATTGACATATTAGAAATGTCTTTGATTGAATACGGAGAAGATTTAATGGGGAATGACTTCATTTTCCAGCAAGACAATGCTGCGATTCATACATCCCGTAGCTCTAGAGCTTGGTTTCAATCAAAAAATATTGTTCTGGACGGCCTGCTCGAAGTCCCGATCTAAACCCGTTTATAGAAATTTTACAGGGCATTCTGGCAGCGAAAGTTTATGCTATGGTAAGCAACTTTTGGCGTGAAATGAGTAGAAAAATGCGATTCGAGGGCAGAGTGGGTAAAATATCTCACCAAAGTTTAAAAAAAAAAAATTCTAAAACTCGATGAATAACTGCATTTTGAAGTTACTTAAGAATAAAGGTTTGTTAACATTAATATTAATTTTTACATTTTATTTAAGTAAAATTAATAATGGTTTTTAAATATTAAAAGTGAACTTATCTTATTTCGCATTATATTTAATATTTTAATTTTTTTTATAAAAATAATATTTCTAACTATTAGTTACATTAGTTTTAAGTAAATTTTGAATTAAATAAATACATAATATTTCGTTATTCCGAGGAACAAGAGTTTATTTTTCAATTTTACATATGACCTATCATAATTTCGGGCGACTGTATATTTTAAAACAAAGCAACTAACGACATCAATGCGAACAATTTTGTTCGGAGTATGATTTTGTTAAAAAATTGCATAAAACGCTTTTCCGTAAGAAAAAACTCCTAGTCTTTTATGGTATTGAGACTTAAATGCTCATGCCAGTAAGATTTGTTATGATACTATACAGTATATATATTATATATATATTCTTTTTTGCAGTAAAATTATGGTTAAATGTCTCTTCTTGTTTCTTGTCCCCATTTTATATTAAATCACTACTATTACATAAGGTATGATTTAATTAAAACTTTCATTATAAGTATAAACTTCGAAATTTAATTATGTATTAAATATACATATTTTAATCCGTTAGCCACAAAATCTGTCTACGATGTGGTGTATACTTTATTACTTATAATCCGATTAAATTTTCCCTCAGTGCAGTTTGACAACCTCTAAAGGCGATTATTTGTTTATATATTTGTATGTGATTATAGTACATTGATCCAGCACACTAGTGGAAAATTTTTTTTTATCCATATTTGTCAATGATATAAACAAAAAAAATTTTAAAGCCACTGATGAAATTAACTGAACCAGTTTCTATAAACAATCAAAATTACTATCGACACTTAAAATTCCAGTAATAATATGAAATGCATTAATGCGATAATAATAGGTTAATATGACGATATAATATTAGACAGCTGGAAGAATTTGTAATTGCGTTTTATTTTTTTAAATACAACAAGAGAATGTTCGAGATACACAAATATGTTCAATTAAATTTTTGGAAAATTTTTAAAGGGTTTTTGACAGTTAAGGTACACACACACATATAAAATATTCCCATTGGAAAAAAATTGTTGGAAACTGGTAAAAACTTCGAATTGTCGCATTCCTTATTTTTATGATAAAATAAAGAAGAATCATGGAGAAATTAAAAAAAAATGTTTTTTTGATTCCTCTTTACTCAAGTGCCAACGATATGTAGCTTACATAAATACATCATTGCATACACTCACGAATGCACACTCGTCAACGTGCTCGTCTACCTGTTATCATGTTAAACGCGTGAAATAAAAGTATTAAAAAGTCCTTCTGAAGCAATTAAAAACTTAAGAATGATATAAGACGAACATTATTTCTGTCTCAACCGTTGCGTTGTACATACATAATGAAGTAGGTAAAAATTGAAACAGGAAAGGAACCACAGTTCAAGGCTATCATAACGCATATTTTTCTACTTGTACACATATTGTACATTCTTAGAATCAAGGGAATGGTCACATATTGGTAAATTTATCTTTCACAAAGTATTGTTGTGCTGCCACACATAATATGAGAGAAGCTAATTTACCAATTCAAAAATAGTCACTTAAATTGATGATTTCTAAACCATCTGTTAAAGAGATAAATCTTTAATAATATTTCAATTTTAATAATAATCCCCTTAGTTCTGTAAGATCAGACATTCGTCTTATAGATACATAATGAAAATAATTCAAAAATTTTTTAGTAATTAAACTTTTTTCCATTCAAATAAACTTTCGTCTTATTTTATTTTATTGCAACTGATTTAAATTCATTAAAATTTGTTAAAGTTATGATAAAACAAAGTGCATTTGTATTTAGAAGACATACAGTGTCTGCAAAAGTAACCACTTTAAAGTTAAAATCACAATCACCTAGCGGGCAACCATCCCTTTTGTATTTCCGGGATTGCACCAGTAAATATATTTACGAAAAATCAAGTGATAAAAGCGGAACAATTTATAATTAAGTGAATAAATATTTAGTTTTAAGGTGTTTGTACCCTTTCATTCTAAAGATCGGTGTATATATTAGTAAGAGGACACAATTTGATAGCGGAATTAATTTGTTTATCCTGTTAAGTTATTTTTCTTGATGTTTATCTGTTCACGTTCCTTTATGGCATGACGTTAGCAGGTTAAACTTCGATCAATATGAAGACCAAGATATTTTCCTAAGTTAGTTTCTGGTTTTACTTTTCCATTGTGATACACTAGAGAGCAATCACTGTTATGTATACAGATTTTCCAACAGTAACTCTAATGTTCTACTTTGTAGCCAACGCTGAATTGATTTAAATGATTTTGTATCAATGCTGGAGTGGTAACCTGCACCTCTTTTAAAGTTGGTAAAAAAATATCATCTACATTTGCAGGAGTAGTTAGGTTATCCAACGAAAATCACTGTGACATCCATATTAATTCTATTAAAATGTAAATATAACTACACTGAGCTTATAAACCAAGTTCCGTCTGGAAAATAGTGATTGTCGTAATCAAAATAAAATTTGGATTAGGAAGTGAATGCCTATGTTTACTATAATACTATATCAAAACGGCAAGTGGGCAGTATGAGTATATCTTTCTAAGTGATATATCATAATCATGATCATAGTCAACCCTCACGACTTTGTTCTTGATCTGTAACATGTTCTGGTCCACTATGACTGTTGGGTTCAATCCGAACTGATAATGCTAAATATCAACTGTCTGTGTTTATCTAAAATTTCGTACTTTTGTTTTGTAAAGTGTTTTCTTCAACAATTTTCGAAAAGCTGAGCAGTTACAGGCAGTATCCCACTGGGTGTAACTGCGTTTTTCGGTTTGTTAAGTTTCGAATATCATTATAAATGAATTGCTTATTCGCAATGGAATGGGAAATCATTCATGTCTTACAATATTGGTTTATCTCTTGGGGGGTTGTTTTTTTTTTTTTTTTTTTTTAAAAAAGGAAACAAAATTTTAGAAAAAAAAAAAACCTTTTTTTCTTAGAAAATTCCTTATATTTTCCCCCCTTTTTAATCCCCGGGGGGATTTTTTGATACATGTCTTAATTTGGCGAACAGAACTCTTTTACTTTTTTGTCCGCAATTATGCTTTACTTTTCTTGAAAGACAGACTTTTGTGACTCTCTGTCCCAGCTATAGCGTTCTGGTCTCAACATACTTTACTTATCTTAAATAAATGTAATATTTTAAAGAAAAGTCATATCAAGCGTATCTTCATGAACAGATTCTTTAAAAAAAAATGAAAAACTTAGAGCCGCGCTTGTCTGGTGCTGTTGATACGTTGAACATTTTACAGAAAGCGCTCTAAATAGTAAACTTTTGATCAAGTCCAATCACATAATTAAATCAATTCCATGTTTAGCAACAAAAAAACTGTTCGTCCCCAATATTACAGTGATCAAAATATAACTCGTATGTAACAGTTAACTACAACAAAAAAATATAATTTTTACCTAACTACAGCCTATCATGTCTTTTCTGACATACTATACTATTATTGGTATCAATGTATATTATAAATTAACTTCTGATTCTTATTTATTGCGCAAAAGGTCAAAGTAGATTAAAAATAATCAATTTAAGAAGTCTCTAATAAATTAAAAAATAAATAAGAATGCATCAATTCACTTTGCAGTTTTTATTATACGGTAAATTTGAATAAAAAAATCAAACTCTAAACATAATAGGAACTCATATTGCAACATAAACATTTTTGCCTTACACGGGCAACCACCCAAATTAATTAATAATTTAATTTGAAAATAATTATGGCGTATCAGCGTAATCAACAAATCAAATAGAGTTGGCTAAAAGCAGTAAGTCTTGGCTACACAGGTAAGGGGATGCACAAGATTAAGAATTGTAATTGAATAAAGTACAGATTTTGTAAATGCAATTAAAGTAAAATAAAAAATAGATAAATTGTAATGGAATTTGAGAAGGATAATAAAAAAATAAAAAAGTTTTTCATATGGCGCTGGGAGCATTAATTATTTTTTTTTTTTTTACCAAAGTAATTTAAAATTCCCTTAACTTAAAAGTTTATTTTTATTTACCATATTTGGTTGACAAAGGTTTGTTTCTAAAGCTTCTATAACTACACAAACGGTCATTACGTTAAAGTACATTACGTTTTTCAAGAAATCAATGTTCGGCTAACTAGTTCGACTCTTTTAAGGAATAAGAGATTGTCACGAATACTTTCCATCTTCTTATTATTTCTTTCTTTTGATCTGGTTTCAATAATTAAGTTTGTATACTTATTTAGTTACTTGCATTATAGCAAACAATTATATCTAAATTTTACCAACTGGGAACCTAGATTTTGCTCAGTGTAGTGGTAAAGACCAGTCTCTGATGGGAATCGAACCCAAGACCCAAACCTATAGGTCTAGCATCCTACCACTGAGACTACAGAGCAACAAATATTCAATTTTTTTCCAGTAAACAGATTCTAAGAAACGGTGCTTAGATACACGCCCTCAGTGAAAATCTATTAAGTTGTTTTTTGGATATGGAATTCTTCTATCTAATTTGACTCTTTCAGAAGAAATGGCATGGCCAGACATTCAAATGATTTTTGTTGGTGTTAGAAGAACAGAAGATTCCTAGATGAATATCGAATATGAGTGCAAGCCCTTATTTGCTCTTTTCTGTTCTAGAAGTAGTTAATCCAAGCATTTTTAAATTTCTTTATCACACCTATGTGTGCTTTTTGTATGCCAAACTCATTAATATATAAGAGCTCTCTGCCCCAAAGTTAACTAACAATTTTTTGCCTTTTCTCAGATTTTAACTTGTTTTACTCGAATATGGAGTCAAATTCTTTAACTGCTACACCTGGCCGCTTCCATTTTACTAGTTTTTATCCGCAATGCAATGACTGTCGAATGCTAAGTAATTATATTATTTCTGTTTGAATTTATAATTAAAGGAACTTTATTACATAAATAACATGGTAAAAATCTAAATATAAATTAAAAAAATAAGTTAAAAAATCTAAACCCAATAATTTTTAGAAACTGTACAATAGAAAATATAAGACTCACTCTAGCCCCGATTTATATGCACCACCAACTTTATGTGAAATATTTGGTTACAAAAATAGGTTGTTTATTATACGCAACCCGGAAATAAAAATATAATCAAATTTGTACACGTCTGTAGAATCACACTTTGTATAAAGAATTAAACGACGATATCTAGTAAGAGTTTATAACCGACTTAACAACCTTATCACGCTTATGTTCTAACGAAGTATATATGCGTATGCATGTGCAAAGAAATTAAGTACACATTATGATTTTTTATGTTTGTAATACAATTTTGTAAGAGAGTAGTTCTTCATACATTTTTTAAACAAGTAACTAAGAAAGGTATGTGTTTCCTAATGTTTTTTCTATAAGAAATTAAACAGAAATTTATGACAGTTTATGCAACATTCATAGTATATTGCAAAATTATAAATAATGCTCTGCATAAGTACGTTACGTACATAAGGATGACAAGAGAATTCAAAACTGAAAATAAGAAACACTCTCCCTCACTTCCATTTATTAGTTTAATTAAAGTATCAAAATTTTTTTATCAAAATTAATTTGGAAAAAATAGAATGGTTGCAATGAAATATTTTACCTTCAATACAACGAAAAAAAGTTTTCAATTTAAGTTGTTTGCATGGAATCGATTGGAATTCAACTGCATACTTCATTAAATGAATATCCCTGTGCATACTCTTAAGAGTCTTCAGAATATGACAATTAATAATAACAGGCGATTTATACAATATATATTATGGTAAATTTAATAAACTTTTTAAAACGTTTATATTTAACGGACGCGATGATTTTGCCAAACAACACCCTTGTCTTGACAACATTATTGTCGTTGTAACTGCTATCTTTCCGGTTTGTTCATTTAGTTTTAATTTTTGAATTTCGTCCATGCATTTCTTTGTTGTTTAGTTATTTTAAAGGGCCATTATTACAACTTGTCGTTAAAGTTGGATTTAGTAAAAGGTAACTTCAGCTAAAGTGAACTTAAGGTCACATTAAACTTTTAGTCGTTATAACAACCTACAGATAAAGTAAACTTTTTCAAAAATAAGCCAGTGTCGGAGTAATTTCGATAATATTTGTCAAATTAAACAAGTTTTTTTTAACACACAGTGGCAACAACGAGCTTCTTTTTTGTTGTGTTTGCTCATTTTGTTTATATTTGAAGCTGCCATGTTGAAAATAGTATACAGTGGCTCAAACGTATAATTGGACGACACTAGACATGAACTTATTCAACTGCCGATTTCACCACTTTAAAGGAAATATTTCAAAAAATGATCTCAACATTATTGAGCTTGTTTGGGAAAAACTTACCCATATGCTCTATAAATCTAGTATCAACACAGTGGAACAGTTGAAGCAAGGTATTAGGCGAGAATGGAACAGCATAACCCCGGAATTTTATTCCAATCTCGTGTCAACGATGCCTTTACGTTTGGAAAAAGTAAAAAAGTAAAAGGGTTTTGGGTCCAAGTGTTAAAATAGCGCTTTTTATTTGACTGTCCAATTATGCGTTTGACATGAAATTCGCTATGTTAAGTATTATACATTGTTTAAAAGCTGTTTTCATTACCTATAAATCTGGATCAAAATTATTTGTATATGTACGATTCAAACATAAACTTAACTTTAAAAGTTACAGGTAAGATGGTCTTCTCTTTAGCTTAACGCTCACTTTCATCTTATTGTTCACTTACAAACTATCTGTCGGTTAAACAACACCCTTTAATTAAAGGCAAGTTGTAATAATGGCCCTAATTGACGTTAAAGTAATTTCTTGATTTTTTTTTTGTTCTTTTTATCAAAGTGTTTGCTCTTTCTTCGCCATCCTCAGGCGCTTATTTCGCAAATCACTTCAAACAGAAAAAGGTAACTACTTAGGGCTAAAGGGCTTTTATGCTTTTAAGTAATTTAACGATGTTAATTAGGCTTTTGGTTAGGATACGTTGTGGAGTTCATCTTATAAAGTGACTGCAGGATTATAACTGGTTTTTATCTTTCTTACGCTTACCACTTTCAATCAGTTCTCAAAGTTGTTAATAGAAAAAAGCCATGTTTCCTCTATTGTAATCCATTCGAAACATGTTTTTGAGTTGAGTGTCTTGAGTTAATGTTGGTTTTTTTACTGTGCTCACACACCGTTAACTTAATATCCCCATTGCGAAAGCTATCTATAAATGGTAAGTTCCTGGATAAGGCAGCTGTTTCAATCTCTTTATTTCCATGACGAAACCCTGGAAGAATTTACCAGGCTTTTGCATTTGGCATGTTGTCTGTTTTCTCCATTAAACATTTGTTGAAGTGCCGTATTACTTTAGTACAATTAATCTTGCCGCTCGTCCATTTCCGCCAGTTACGTTATACGTCAAGTTTTACGATGCAATGCTTCATATGGAAGTGTATATGTTTTATCGAAAATACATTGGTATTTGATATCCACTGATTAGCCGCGGCCAGACAAAATTATTTTTACTGCCCTCATCCAGTATTGGGTAACCCAAAACCTACATTTATAGGCTGTCTCCCGCAATCCTGTTGTTTCGGCAAACTTAAGGATGCTGTTCAGATGTTCGCTTCTTTTTTGATGAGGTTATTCGTTCTTAGATGCATTACGCCGTCCAAGGTTAGTACCTTGAATAGCTGCAAAATATTTTTCAAAATCAAATTACTAGTGCAGTGTAGGGGACAGTTAAAGGAGATAGATTTGCCAGTTATGAAATTCGCGTTAAACTTTTCTCTAACCTTCACTAACATATGCAATGGGTTTAAACCATCAGAAACAACAGAACCTACAATATCTTTTCAACTTCTATGTATCGAATAAAAAGCATCGACGTTTTAACGATGTTAATCAATATCGGTTGATAATTTAATTTAGTAACATAGTAATTTAGAGTAAATTTAATTTCATTCAAATTAAGGAACTAAAATCAAAAACTATATAAAACGAATCATTTTTTTATATTTCAAATTTTTTCTGTGTCAAATCACGTTTCTTTTAATAGCTTTAGAGGGTGTCTCGCTCTATAGATAATGTAGCTTTTGTTGATTTTCAAAATGATCTTTTGCAGAGGAAGGCCTCTGTAAAGGCAAGAACATTTTTTATTAACTTTCATCCAGCAGCACAAATAACACGAGTTAATGTAAAACTCGTCATTAGATGTGCATCATTACTCCAAGTCCAGTCCAGTGGCTATAAAAATATACTGAAAAAATACTGAAGGGTTCACAGCTGCTACCGCTAAAATAATGATATGTATATACCCTTGGTCAGTAATGCATGAAATTTTGTTAAATGATTCAGAGTTCTTGAGTATATAATTGCTAAAAAAAACTGAAGATATTGAGGCTCTAAAACTCAACATTAATATTGTTGTTAGGAATGTGCTGTATAAGTTTCAAATCAAACTTGTAAATTTTCCTACTTTTGTCTTATACATTTAACTGCAACCAGTGGACGTGGTGTAAAGCTCCTATTATATGGTTAAGTGCCATACTCATATTTCGAATTAAAGGATAATCTTTAAAAAATTATAAAAAAATCACAACGAACTAATATAAATTCTAGGAATCATTAATTACGCTATTCGTAGAAATTTAAATACACCCGAGTAGCTACACAGTCTAAGTTATAAATTTAGATAATTAGAACTCCAAAATATTTTGTTTTTGTTTTATTTGACAAAAACTGTTTCTTTGAACCTTTGACACAAAACAAACACTTTGGTTTGAGAACTGCTTTGGTTTGTGGTTTACGGCTTAAAACAACTCACACCACTTCCACAAGCAATGACCAGACCCTCAAAGCTTTAGGTATAAATTTCTAACTTAACAATGTCCTGCTGTCACCGAATAACTTTGGTGCCCAGATCATCCAATTCAGGCCAAAAGAAGTTGAAAATCATCTTACTGTGGCGCTCATTGTTGACACTAATGAAGTAGACATATTTTCCTCAAAGAAATATAAAAATCCGAATCAAGCAACGATTTTTTCTTAGATTGGTATCACAACAAATTCTACAATATTGTTTGTTCACGTACCCAATTAATGGGCTTGACCACTGAAGATGATTTTTCGATGAAAAGTAGAGTCCGTTGACAACTGCTCTGGAACCCAATCAGCGAACACACGATGAATCATGAATCAATGACAACTTATTTGACAGATGTAGCTTCAACAGGATTGCCGTTATTGTGTTGGAAGGCGCTGTAATATGGCGGATAATTTTACGACCACTTCTATTTTATATATTCCTCTAAAAGGGCCTTTAAACTTACCTTCGAAAATACTTACTTCACATAATTTATTCCGTTGTTGTGTAATATCTTTTACAAAATCCATTATTCAAGTTTTCATAATCATAAGTGAATTTTTAATTTCTTAAACTAAAAAATAAATATTTTTTTAACTTTTTTTTGATAACTTGACGTCTTTTTTTTGGCATTAGCAAATTTTATTTTTCATACTGACTGAACTGGCACACTTCTAACCAATCGCTTCACGTAGATCCTAACAAAATCCGTGGCTGAGTAAAAATGATATCCTCCTATTCTATTCTATTTTAATATATATTAAACTTTATCAAGTAGCAGCATAAAAGTACTAACGATATTATTACTATAAAATAATAATATTATTTTAAATACATATGTATATTATTATAATAATAATATAAGACGATTATATATCTATATATATAATATATTAATATATATATAATAATATATATATATATATATATATATATATTAATATTAATAATATATTATTTTTGTTATTGCGGATGATCACTACGGATTATAGTATTTGTAATTGCAACATGGTTCTCGCACATCGTCTTAAAAATTCAAATGCTCTTTGTATCAAACTTCTATAAAGCAGAATTATAACTTGTATCTGCGTTATCAGCACTATACTATAGTACATATACATATATGTGGGTTTTTAGTGAAATCATTGGTTTAGTTTTTTAATTATTCATTTTATTTTATATATATTAAGATTTATTGACAAGTTTTTTAATGTTATTTATTGCTAAGTTTTAATATAACTGGTTGCGTCAAGTGTTGAGGTAAGAACTAATTCAAAACTTCGTTGTCTATTTGTCCCAAATTCAACGAGTCCTTAGCAACTCAAAGTTGTCCTAAGTCAGTATGTCGCTTAATCGTAAAAACAGTGTCGCATTATTCAGTAGTTTTCGACCACTCCTAGTAATACGGCCGTCCAATTCCCAATCCCACATACTACATATTATATATGTATATATATATATTTTAATTAAAAAACTTTTCTCAGATGTTAAAAATGTTTTTATTTCAATTTATTACAAATAAGGTTTCGGTTAAAAATGGAAATTTATGTCCAATCAAGTACCTCCTCCCCCCCCTCTACTAACTCGGCAAGCGATTTTGGTTGCCAATTTCCGATTGGCGATTTTTTAACTTTTCCTTCGAAAAATTCTTTATTTATTTTGCTGTGTTACAAATGGCACCATCCTGTTGAAACCAAGTCGATGTCTAAATCTTCAATTTTCCGCCATCATCTTCCTGCAGCGGTTTTCAATGACCGAATAACTAACCTCACTAAATCGTTACTTTTTATGTTTGTAATGGTTGCTCTAAAATCACCCTTGAGTTCTATGCATCCCATATGCACTAATGACGTAGAAATTGATTCGATAAGTTTGTTAAAACATTTCTCATTTTCTTCTTGTTTTTCGATGTCGACGTAATGCTTAGTCTGCTGATTTTAACTCTTGGATCCCTAAATCTTATCAGCCTTTAAATGGAGATCACCCTTTTAGCCTTTTAATACAAACTGTTGAATTATGTGGATTGAGAGAAGAGTTCAATTGCTTTTGGATCTTATTAGGCTCTTGAGCTCACAGTTGCTTCAACTTCAGGGTTGATCGACTACTAATTGATAAATTCTGTTTTTGATAACATGAACGCATTTTCTCTATAGAATTTTGTTTCAAATTACTTATTACATCTTGAAAACTTTTGCCATTTTCAAAAAATATTTTAATATTTAAAAATGCAATTTTACCTCAATTTTAAACTTCCTTTATATTCTTTGAACTCAAGATTTGATGAACAAATTGCATTTGCTTTCAAATTATGTCGCATGAAATGTACTCACGCAAAGCAAACAATTATATGTTTGTATATGATATATGTACATATATAATCGCATAGTATCTTATGCATTATTTATTTCAAATATTTTGAAGAAAAAAAAGGAAATGAAATGCAGAAATGGTAGACAATCTATTTGACACTAAAAACGTGTTTCGATAATTATCGCTTTTGTATTTTGTCTATCCGTGTATTATCTCTCTTATTTATCTATTGAAATGTCTTTTATATTTTTATTTTCCGTAATTTTTGTGTCTGTATCGTGCCTTTAACAACATATTGAATAAAGGAAATAAGCTTTACAAATAGGAAACGGAAATTAAATAGTCTGTGTGTTACAGATGCTGACTGGAACTCAAAGAATGTACAGAAAAAAATTATTTGTATTTATAAAAGTACACACGAACAATTTTGATTTACCATTTCATTATAAGAAGAAAACTAATAAAATAAATTTTAAAAACTTTAAATTTTAAAATCATTATGTGTATTAAAGAATGTATCCGTTAAGTTTTAATGCATACACATATATTAAGATTTTAGCTTTTTTTTTTTGAATTCCATTCATTATGTATTATTTTTTGTATTATTTGTTATTAGTTTGTTTTAACCTAATTAAATACTTTTTCATTTTTAAGAGAGCTAAATTTTTTCTAATACCGCTTAATATTGGAGAGTTTGATAAATTGGCTTTTCTGGAGCAATACATACAAACAAGGAAAGTCTCTGATTGTGATCAGTCTAGTAGCTCTGTCTTGCCGTATTCAAGTTGATACTCACCCTCCCTGTGATCCCTCTTGAAAGTCATACTAACATCCTACTAGGTTTAATTTAAGCGTGCAACACGATCGTATGCCCTGGAATTAAAATTTGTGTTATGCGTATGGATTGGAACGCCACCACATAAAAATTCTATCCAATAAAACTCGAAAGACAAACCTTTATTAAGATACCCTCAAACGTTGACGAACATGAAGGTTTCAAGCCCGGAGAGTCTGCCTGTAAGGATGAGAACGGCAACTTGGTAACAAATTCGCTAGGAGTGCTAGGATTATGGAAGCAACACATCTCTATTCTCTTACGCCTTTAGAAATTATGTAACGAATCTGATTGATGATGACAGTGTGGAGAGATCAAAATCGCGATTATGTGACATAAGAATAATAGAGTTGTAGATACTGATAGCCTGCCCACTGTACTGTTTAAGATCGGAGTTAATGAGTTGGTAAGGTGCACGCACTAACTTATTTATAAAATATTGCAAGAGGAAAGTATGCCCAAAAATTGGATACTCAGCGTTCACTGTCCTGTCCTAAAAAGAGAGACCCTACGATATGCATGAACTATAGAGATAACGTAGCCCATCAAAAATTTTTCAAATATTTTTAGTTACAGTTTATTTGACAAAACAAAATAATAACTTCGGTAATTTTTGTCTAAATTTGTAGAAGGAAGTATCAATCCCTTCACATAAGAATGCACTTTATGAATGTCAGCATTTATTTTAAATTTTTAATTTTGCAATTAAGAATGGTTAAACTTGAAAAAATAAGAACTAAAAAACTGTAAAGAGAAATAAAAGATATTCTCCAAGATTACTCGATCAAAACTTATAACATACTTATATGCTTGAATATAATGCTTATAAACAAACTTTTAAACGGTTATTTCCCCTTTCCAAAAAACTTTGATTTTTCAAAATCTGTTCAAAAATATTTGGGTAACCAATTATTTTATGTGAGAACTTCCAAGAGAACAAGTTGGTAGGGTTAAAGAAATATAAAAAAAAGTATTTTTGAGTTCTACTCAACTAAATGTCCAACTTAGACTGTGTAGTTATTCGAGTGTGATTAATTTTATTTATTTTATTTATTTTATTTAAATTTATCTTAATATATGAAGTGTAATCAACAAAGTTTTCTGATTTTCCAAAAAGGCGGGGGTAACCTTCCAGTGAAGAGTACTATCCACGTTTTTTCGAAATTAACACCTAAACCGGACCATACGTCCACCTGCTGACTCGCTTCTCAGAACTATTCGTATTCTTTCTCTAATAGAGTCCGTAAATCTGATTGAAATGGTAAGAACCATATCAAGTTTCTTTGCACCTACTTTGAACCTGATTTTTCAAATGTGTCTTTCAAGTCAATTTGATTATTGTAACTTCAAGTCTCGATTCATTATACATTTATGTTTCGGGTCGCCGTATTCTAGTAGGTAGTACATTGGCTTATTAGACGTAAGGCTCGGTTCAAAGTCCAAGTCAGACATCAAAACAGAAATATGAAAATATTTCTTCGCCGATGTTATCATAAATATTTTTCTAGCGAAAGTTTATATCCAATCCCTCTTTTCTATTTTTTGTGGCCGTATTACATATATTATATACCCTAATATTTATAGAAATGATAAATTTAAGTTAAGGGAGAGTAAGGAATATAAGAGGTTAGATTGAAACAATTAATTTTATATTTTTTCTCATTTCTTAGATATTAAACTATAATAAATAATTAAAAATGGGGATCTGGATTTTAAAATGCCGAATCCCGGGATTTTGAAAAATCAATCCCTACTACCTACAAATTTGGCATGAACCAGCTTGTAGCTTTGGTATCCCAATCCACAAAATTTATTGAGTACAGGCCAAGGTACTTGGGAACAATTCTGAAGGAGCTTAGTTCTTGCATTGTTGAGTGGTACTACTAACTCCTACTTGGAAACTACCTTCTCATTACATATCACTGATCTATATGGATAGCACTGAACGTTACCTATTTAATTACTTAGTCACGGTACTAGAGAGAGCTGATAACCAATCGATTTTTCAACTCAAGATGAAATTGAGATTTATCTATAATTATTCTAAAACCCGCTCTCAATGAACTTGGTTTTCACTAACATATGCAAATGACTTAAATCCACCGAAGCGCCGTTGTAGGATAGTTTTCTATGACCTCGGTTATAGATAGTTTTCAAGAATGAACTTGCAAAGTATGTGAAATGTTTAATTATGTTCAAATATAAACATTTTTACACTCTCAACAAAAATCATTATTGGAAAAACACCCACAAAATATATTATCGAAAAATATTTAACAACTTTTATTTTTACTTATTAGAACAAAAATTATGGACGCATAATACATTCGTTACTGTAGTCTCAAAGCATACAAAATTAGATAACATTTGACTCAGGCTATGAAGTATTCGTACTGTTACGAAAATGCAAATAGTGTAACATCGTTTAACATTAAAATGTTAACAACAGCTACAAAAACAAAAACAACGGACTTATTTGCTTGATGACAAATAAAGAAAAATAAAACAACAACATCAGTACAATGAAAAAGGGATGAACAAGTAAAAACAATTAATAACAACTCTGAAGGGATGAAAGGAAACAAGATACAAAAACAACACAGAAGAAACATGTATGAATGTAAGCAACGTGTTTATACAACGTGTTTACATTCATAGAAATTTCGTAAAGGCAAAAACTAGAACCTTCGCCTACGAGAACTTTCATCACACTGTTTACGTATATAAAAGCAAGGCAAAGCATGCAAAGTCGGAGTAGAAGTTCAGTCAGTCTTGTGTGAAGACGCATTGCGTGTGAAGTAAACCAATCGTGGTTTGAAGATCTCCGTTACGAAGATCAGAACAATTGTATCGTAATTGTTATTCTTTATCGCAAAGTGCATAAACAAAGGAATAACAAATAAAGCTGTTGTTGTTAGAATCAGTTGTGAACAGTGACATACAAAAGTTGTGTGAATAAAGGATTTAATTACAATTAAAGACAAAGTTAGTTTTACTTTTATTTGCAATCTACGAGCTCGTATTTCAAACGTTTTTAAAAGGTAAATCATAACAGTATTAGGTTTTTGCTTCGATACTCCGAATAAAACAGATTTCATTGACGTAAATTGTGTCGTTATATCGATTGTAGCGGTTTATATTGTCTATCCACAATGTTTT
>QOCX01000403.1:137302-153363 GCA_005959815.1 Sarcophaga bullata | reverse complement strand
TATAAATCTATATGAAAGCTGAAACTGTTGTGTTATTTTTTGTAACAATATAGTCTAAAAGAAAATATTTTATTGAGGGCAATGAAGTATTGTTCTAATGTAATGCCAGAGGAATAATGTTGGCTATCAATATAAAATTAAACATACTGACCTTACCAAAATGCCAAATGACCGTCCTAAGAAAGAAAAAACCTTTCAAAGCTAAACTAAAAAATAACATCAAATTTTGAATTCTAGCATGTTTATATATTTTAGATTAATCAACAACTGGTTATTTCTTAATTTATATTTATTTTGATACTCTTTCCCGAAAATTTTTAGGGAGTTTTTATTTTTATTTTATTTTGATTGCGTGATGTAAAAAGCTTTTTGAAATCGCACTGGATTTGAAAGCAGTTTACAGCGGGAATTGTGTCATCGCAGTGTTCAGACATTGCCGTCTAGTTATTCAATACTTTGTACTATAACTGTAGCTGGCAGATAAGTAAAGCATTGAAGCATCATATATTAAAATAAATCGTCAAAGTGGTTATTGTAGTAAAACATGAAAAGCTAATAACACTATGCGACAAAATAAAAATAAATACACCCAGCTAATGACATAGCTATGATAAAATCAACAAAACCATTTTTGTCAAATACAACTAGTTTGGACGGTTCAAGAAATATAACAAAATATTGTTGAGTTCTGCTTAACAAAACTCACAACCTACACTATCTTATTAGTTGTGTGTATTTTGACTGTCGCATCTTGTAATTAATTAAAGAATCAATTATAAAGGAAACATTTTACAAGTCCTTTCAACTTTTTAATTATAAAAATAAACTTAAAATATAAGTATTTATATACAAATACATGTATTAAATGTAGTAAAGCTACACAGCTTACAAAAATACATACAAATGTATATTAGATTTAATAATTTTAATTATTTCAGGTACAACTTTTAAGTCGAGCTGCTACAATTTCTAAGCCTCAAATTTATAAGACTTTGGTGTAGTTTAGTTTTACACATTAGCTGACGAAGCTAGTATTACTAATATGTTTGGAGTAAATTTCGGTTGAAAATAAAAAGCTAGCATCTCGCATATTCATTTCTCACAAGTTCCTCCAAAAATTGAGCATTTTTATATAATTTTCAAAAAAAAATTTAAAAAAATTAAAAAAAATATTTCTTTTAGTTTGGGAGTAATTTCAACCTGTAGCGTGTATTCTCAGTTCTCACACACAGCATCTGTGTTTAGCTTAATTAGAAATGTTTATTCTGTAAGATATTTTTAGCGGTGAATGTTATGTTAATACAAAAATTAATTGGTCAATTCACACAAGTCGTTGTATTGAGTGTATTATTGGACGAATATACAACAGTGTATGCTTGTTGTTGATAATTTTCATGTAAAAATCCGATACACTTGTTCATATTTTTTTCATATATTTTCAAAAGTTGTATTGGTTTCGTGCTATCAAATTGTTTGAATGCCAAAAATTATACGAATATACAATACAGCATAACATTTAGCGTTCACAAACAACCAAGTGTATTCAATACAGCATACACGATACAAAGTCATATCAATTGGCCAAATATTTTAATGTCCTATATCAAACCATAAAACGAGTAAGTTCTTTTAAACAATATCTTAATTAATAAGAAGGATTGGCTTTTCGTTGTAATGAGAAATTTATGGTCATTTAAGTTAAATGTGAAAAGTGATATTACATTTAACATAGTGTAATGAAATTAAAAAGCAATAAGTATGACAACATCAAATAAAATAAAAAAATATTTAATCTAATAAACTTTTTCAATATAAAAAAAATCTTCCGTAATCTTAAGCTATTGTATATAGATATTAAATTGGATTTCGATTTGGTAATTAAGTATTATGTCCTTTAGATTTAAACTGACCACAGCCTTAGCACTTGTACTTCTTATAAATTCTTTTCTAGGGTTTCTTTTTTACAACCACAAGTAGTGAACACAAGTTAAATATAAGTTTATATCGAGCAGTAAACTGTATATGTAGCTCTGAACATGTCTGTATCTGTGTTTAACATGCCAAAGCTAAAGTATTTGCAATCCGTGTACAATGACAACAAAATAATAAAATAAGAACTGCAACAAGCATCATAGCAGCAGTGACTAAGAAGTTTCCTCTTGAAATTAATTAATTTGTGAGGTCCCATTCTGTAGCGTTTTCAATCTTTCAAAAGCCACAAACAAATCTCTTTTAATTAATTCATTATTCTATTAAAATATAATACAACATGATGGAAGGCATAGCAGCAACAACAAAATCGTTTTTAAAAGGGTTACTCCTCTCTAAAATACTGCCGGACACATACATACATACATTCAGTGTTCAACCCTAAATACAAACAAAATGAAAATACAGAATTACTCAGGAAAGAAATAAATATAGAATTTCGTTATAAGGATAACAAATCATAAGCGCAGTTTGTGGCTACAGGAATGTAAAAAACATCGATAGATGCAGAAAAAATAAGCAACTAAAGGCCAATTTCTGATGAAACTTTTCTTTCCTTTCTTTACTATATGAAATACAAATCAAAAAAAAATTAACTAATTATGAGAATGATATAATGAGTTCTACACAAATTATTTCATGTAATGTTTCGTCAAACATAGTTTCTTTTTTAACAATTCAATGCGAATAAATTGCTTGATACAGAATGAACTAAATTACTTATGTTGAGTAGAATGCCTTACTCCAAAAATAAAATGTGCCTTCAAAATATATTTCAATCATGCAATAGTTCTGATTTCATATTGTTTTATGATACATTATAAAATTTAACTACTTAACCAAATTTCTTCAGAAATGAGGAGAATAAAGAATATAGCGCAGACAGCATTTCAGTTAAAATACTTGCCAAGCACATGTAATTTTCACATTTTAACTTAATTACAATTAATTTAAAAAACTTATTGTGTTTAAGCAAAAAAAAATATTGAATTTTGCATGTACATACTGCGTATATATTTCATTGTTTATTATCAGAATTTAAACAAATTTTTGTATGATTGGATTTATGTTGATCTTATTATTACATAATTATGTTACGAATGTTAGAATTTAAAGAAATTTTTAATATCAGAGGCAATTGTTTATACTCAGGTCTCGGGTTATGTGATAGATGCGTTCCAAAAAAAAAATCGCATAAATTGAATTCGCATAAAACGATACTCGTACTTCGTACAAAAATTAATGATTCGTTTCAAAATCTTTAAAAACCGCATTAATTCAAATTGTTAAGGAAAAATCAAAGCAAAATCGCATAAAAAATCTACAACAGCATATTTACTTCATTTTCTTAAACAATAAAAACAAAAACTTCTAAAAAATATGAATAAAAATATTAATTCATTATTTACAGAAATTATTGGTAGTAAACTTATTGGTCTATAAGAAAAAATATTACTACAAAGAATGTTGCCTATATTAGAAATGCAAAACGTAATCCCAGAATAAACACAGTACTCCCGCACAGTGTCACCGAATTATTGATAAAATTTTTAATGCTTTAGAACGTAAACGTTACTGCTCTGCCGTATTTATAGACTTACAGCAAGCCTTTGATAGAGTTTGGCATTCAGGACAGCTGTATAAACTGAAAAAAATACTTCCGGCTCCTTTTTACATTCTTTTAAAATCGTATTTACACGAGAGAAAATTTTATGTTAAAATAAATAATCAAAAATCAACATTCGGCTTAATTCACTCTGATGTTCCACAGGGAAATGTCTTGGGGCCGGTATTATATACTCTTTATACATCGGATATGCCTACATCAAATAATCTCATCATTGCAACATATGCAGATGATACTGCCATAATGGCTTCCAATGATTCTTCGTCTGAAGCTTCTAACATATTACAAATTGGACTACATCTGATACAAGAAAGGCTAAACAAATGGAATATTAAAGTTAACATAGATAAATCAGTTCATATAACCTTTACATTGATAAGAAACAATTGTTCCCCTATATCTCTAAACGGAATAAATATTCACCATTCAACAAATGTAAAATATCACTCAAATATTTTAGCTATTAACCTTTTGAATGATAGCGATGAAATAAAAAGACTAAAAAGACTTTCCTTTCAGAAAATAAAATATAAATTGTAGTTATTGTGTTTCCTATATAAGTTAATTTATGTTACATATTTAATTGCATTTTTTTGGTTCTCTGGAACTTAAAAACCTAAGTTATTTATACTTTCTCTTATTTAACAAATTTGCTTAATATTTCTCTGGAAAATAGATCGGGAATAAAATAATAAAAAAAATCTTAAGTAAATAGTAAGATTTAGCACTTATTGATGTTTGAAATATAATATCAAACAACACATACGACAATTTTAATTTTAAATAACTTATAAAATTTATTGCACAAGATTAATATTTAATGTCCCTACTCGGGCGTCAAAATTTTAATTTTTAATATATTATTTTTAGAAATTATTTAAATGAAATAAATTATAATTTAAAACAAAATAATGGGCACTATGGAATTAGTGAGCGCGAAGAATACTTCGTGAATGAACCGATCTAATTCTGTTTATCATTCAACTTTCTTTATTTCAATACTTACTTAGTCCTAGAATTTGCTTGTACTGGATCCTAACAGAATATTTAATTGAATTCAACAACTCCTCTATTTATTATATATTCATTAACCTTAAATCTACTTAATATAAAAGGGGCATATTTTATTTGTAAGTAAAAAATTTATTATTATGGATAATAAAAATATAATGCAGATATAAACATAATGCAGTAATGGCCCAATACATTTAAAAATAGAAAATTCTTAGGCCTGGTCATCATAGCACTACTGGCAGCGAAGTTGTAGATAATCTGGCAAGATCTGGATAAGCTTTTAAACCAACGATAGCAGAGAGGCCGGTGAAACTGGTTATATGGATATTTATGGCCTTATAGTGGTTCTCTATCGTACAAACCTGAGCCAATATTAAAAACAAACCTCTTAACTCAATTTCTTTAAAATTTTTATTTAAGATTTTATATATTAAAATTATGCCTCTATAGAAAATATAAAACAATAAAAATATTTGAATAAAATAATTAAAAATTTATAAATAACAATGATACTCTTTTGCCTTTTGTTTTCTTCAAGTGATCTATCCTAATTTTTAATGGATAATTTGTGTAAAAAAACAAAAATAGGTTTTAAATAAATTATACTTACTTTCATTAAATACTAAATATGATTACGATTATTTCCAATGGAAGAGAATATCCAAACAGTTATAACGAACTCGCAGAAGCAGAACAATTTTTTTTGTATGCGTTAAAAAATGTCCAGAAAACCTTCATATGCTAAAAATGAACGCATGCTCCGTAGACATTTGACTAGACGGAGCTTTTACATTCAGTTACGTTCCGGATCAGTTGTTTTTTTCATTGTATATGAGAAAAATGTATAAGTCGTTAATTTTTCTATTCCATTCTGTGCATGTAGTAAGTATAAGTAAATATTCTTTTAAAAAAGTTCCATTTGATACAAAAAAGTACTTCTTCAGTTATAGTTCAGTACCATTTCACAATTTCAATTTTACAATACTCTTGGCGTAGAGAAAAATTCCTTTTCAGTGTCCTAAAAAGTTAGTAAGTATAATTAGACGCAAAACGAAGCGTTTGTCCTGTGCTGCCAGACTAATAAATTTTAAACGGTGGATTGTGGAACCAAGTCAGCAAGCAATAGTAAGATCATTGGATCATTTATGGATTGGGAAAATATTATTTAAAATAAATGAAAAAGGTTGGTATCGGAAACGCGGTATACATGGCAATGATATTGTTTATGCTTTTTATATCTAAGACACAAACCGAGTGCACAAGAGTGCAAAAAGGAGGATTGTTAAAAATATGGGGATTTTTTTGTGTCGTATAATAATGTGTTTGCATATAAATTGTGAAAAATATCACTTTAAAATCACCAATAAACAAATTGGTAATTAGGTTTACAAACAATATATTTATTATGTTAGTAACTCGCACGACTAATAATAGTGATAAAAATAACTATCTTTTCAAATAACTTCTGATTACCTTACTTATGATTAGAGCAACATTGTGGTTTAACAAAAGCTTAAACTTTCATAAAGATATCATCGGTCAAAACAGAGATGGGAAACATTTGAAAAGCCTCCACTTCACTTGAAACCAATAGTAGGAAATATTTTGTTCATCAATTTAACATATATTAACTAAAGTTAATAAATAATTCGTTTACTCATTTTATTGCATAATTTAATTGAAAATTAATAAATAAGCGATGAGCAGTCTTGTTGGTATATTAATTTGTAATGAAATTTTTTTCGTAAACTACTTTCTTACTACTTCTAGCTCTAAGAATATCAACAGTACTATGAAATTTCGAGTTTAGAATTCTCGCTTCTAAAGTAATGATTTGGTACCACTACATTCGCTTTTTGAAATCGATTACTTATTGCCTTTACTTTCATTATTAATATCGTAAATATTTTATAAACAGTGTTCGTTTTAAATATTTATTTAAATAAATAAGTATAATATGTATATTGTTTTGTACAGTGTTGGAGGCATTTTTTTTTGGGTATTGTAATCGGAGACAATAAGAGGAGACAATTTCGTGATAGATGTTTTAAGAATTTCGAATTCGAATTAGTATTCGCAATCAGGACTAAGGACAAACAGAAATTACCAAACAGAACAAAACAGACAAAAATACATAACATACATAATTGGCCATTACAAACCTTCAGTCAGGATTACGGCCTAGCTTCTCACAGCACTTATGTTGTGTGTGTTAATTTTATACATAAGTGGTGGGACCTACAGTTTAAAGTCGACTCCGAACGACAGATTTTTGAAAAACTTTTCATGGCAATTTTATTTACTCTCAGAGTTTTTGCCAGATATCTGCTGAGAGGAAGTCGCCGAAGAAATATATATTTTTTTCATATTCCGTTTTTGATGTGTGACCGGGGATACGAACGCTGGCCTTTTAGACTAATAAGCCAACACACTACCTACTAGACTACGGCGGCTTATAACAGACAAACAGAATTACCAATTTATCAATAACTCTGAAAGATGTTTACGTTATCACTCTCAATGATATGCGATATATTTTGAGGGTTTCCAAATAATTTGATTGTCTTGTCATTATTACAGCTTGCCGTTAACTAAATTAAAGGAAGGATTTTAACTGGCAGATAAATTGTTTTTCGTTATTATAAGTGGCCAATAAGATAGAGGTAAGCGTTAAGCTAAAGGGAGGATCATCCAACTGGTAACTTTTAAAGTTAAGTTTATGCATGAATAAATAAATAATATATCAATATCCATTATTTTGAATATGGCAACATATAACATTAAAAAAATCAGCAAATACATCAAAAAAAAAAGCCAGTCGTTGCCACTGTGTTAAAAAAACTGGTTTAAGTGAACAGTTTTATCAGCAATGCTCCGACACTGCCATATTTTTCAAAATGTTAACTTTATTTTATCTGTAAGTTGTAATAACGAAAATAAGTTAAATGTAACTTTAAAGTTCCCTTTAGCTTAAGCTACCTTTAACTAAACCCAAGTTTAACGGCAAGTTGTAATAATGGCTCTGAGAATACCACTGAAACCTATTTCTTAAAATAACTTATCAGGTAAAATTTCATTACAATCCTTTAGTCAGGATTACAACATAGCGGAATATCAATAAAAGTAATATAAAATTAATGTCGTCTGACCGATACATGGAAAATATAATTTTTTACATTTTACAATGACTTGTCAATTGTGTTTTCAATGTGGATTGATCCTTAAACAAAATTAAGAATTCAATGCTTTGCGACATATATTTAGTACAATTAAACAAACGTTTTAATAATGATTTTTACTCACGGAATTATGCATAAGCATATATTTAACAAGCTTGGATTAAAAAATGCAAAATTAAAATAAAACGTATTTTAGTTAGAATAAGTTTTACTCATTAGTTTTTTGATTGAAACGCATAATATACAAACAATATCAGCAAGATTTTCGCTGATGATGATCCACTAACATCGATTCGATGTAACCTGTTAACGGTTTTTTGCAGTTAACTTAGAAAGCAATACTGAATAATTACATCTTGGTAGATAAGCCCACATGTTTCCAATCTGCCGAAGTGTCTCTTATACTACCCTAACCACTATTATTTCATACGCCACGCATTTCATTTGTATTATTAATAATAATGACATTTTCTGAAGGGTTTTAATATATTTAGATAAATTTATTGAAAATACAAACTAATGCAAAATTTCACTGACCATTGCTATTTTCTTTTACCATCTAACTTTTTTTTATTTATTATAATAGTATATTTCACTTTTTTATAATTAGCAAAAGTAGCACAAAAATTGAACTTCAGAATTAAATTATACACGGCAAAAAATTAATAGCGATCAAACAGTTTTAATAAAAATAATGAACTTTTATTTCAGAATGCGTTTTCAAAATAACACTTTCCTTTACATGTAGCGAAATTTCATATCCGGTCAAATCAGTAGGCACCTTACTCCTTGTGGTTAATTTCCAAAAACTAGAATTTACAGATATCTGACGAAAACATGTAAAACATCTCGATTTTTAACCAAAATATTCAAATTGCGTCAAGTTGAATTCGAAACAATATGGTTTTAAACACAACAATATAGTGTGTTTAGAAGTCGCCATAGTCTAGTAGATAGTGTGTAAGTTTATTAGACGTAATGCCATGGTTCAAATTCCAGATCAGACATCTTGTACAAAACGAAATATGAAAAATTATTTCTTCAACGACTTTCTCTCAGTAGTTTTCTGGCAAAAACGTTGAGAGTAGATAAAATTATCATGAATGGTTTCTCAAAAATCTGTCATTCGGAGTCGATTTCAAACTGTAGGTCCCACCAATCATACATTAAAATTAACACACACACATCATAAGTAGTGTGAGAAGCTAGGTCGTAAGCCTGGCTGAAGTGTTGTAATTATCAATTATGTATATATGTATAGTGTTTTTATGTTACCATAGGAGTTATGAAATTTTGAAATTTTAACAAAGCTTTGCAATAAATTGTTAAACCATATGCAGAAATCTAAACAGTAACGATGCCCGTACAAAGTAGTTGAATGGTGTAATTCAATATTCATTGACTAAAAACCTACAAATAAAACAATTTCCGAATGACACTAAACTTTCACTTTTTTATAGCAAATTTATAAAAGCATATCAGGATTTAGAAATAATTGTGATAACAAGCAATTATTAATTTTAACTTCATATTCTTACTTGTGTCTTCTCTTTGTTTGATTCCTTATTATTGGTTTTCTTTTTATATTCTTAGTTCTTAGCATTGCAACAGGCTACGTTTTAGGTTCAAATTATGGAATTTTTCAGACGTGTAAAGGAGAAAAAAGTACATGTCACGTTTTGCAATTCATATAGTTTTGAGTGTGAACAGCTATTGTTTCTGCAACACGTTTGGAATTGCTAAAATATAAATTGCTTGATCTGATTACGACGAAACAATGGTTGTTATGATGCTCCTACTAAAAACCAAAATACAATCTTTCTTCGTTCTTTAATACCAACACTAACTTTGGCAAAGCAAAGGAGATACAGGTAAATTGATTTCAATGGTGACGAATGTAGAGTTAGCGTAGCGACAATACATAAGCGAAATATTTGTTGGTCCAAACAAAGAGCGAAAAAGAAACGATAGCAAGAAGTGAATCTTCAATGTGTGCTTTAAAAGTTCTTATGATTTTCACCAACGCTTCCCAAGACATTTTAATAGCTGCAACAACAATAACTACAAACAATTGTGTTTTGTACATGAACATTAACTTTACCAAACACATCAATGCAGGCACGTTCTAGGCGTAGGTTTGTCCGTCCATCTATTCTTATTGTGCCTTCTCAGTATTTCTGTTTGGTTACTTTAGCTATTTAATATAATACCATAGTTATTGTACTGCAGTGATGACTGTAGAGATGAAGGGTCGGTCGTGACACAAACCTTTCGTATTCTCCTTTTGCTTTTTTATAATTTTAATCGCACTCTCTGCGGTGCTCACTACTTTGTACAACTAAAAGTGAATAAGCCAACGCCATACTACTCCTGTATTTGCCATAAAGTTTATTTAATATCCTGATATTAAATATGATTGTACGAATACACAGTTGCTGGCTACAAACTTATGGACGAATAAAATTCAAATTATAAAATAACTTAGATTAGGTCACTAAGAATAGTACGAAATATGTTCCTTAGGCAGGATAGGCAAAGCATGAAAACGATTACTCCAATTCGATTACATTATTAACTCATTTTTAATAAAACTTTTTGATAAATTTCTACGACCAGTGAAAAAGAAATTCATTTATTTCTTATTTTTTAATTAATCATAATAATTTCAAATAATAATTTTTTTATTAGTGTTGATCTAACAATAAGTGCTAAAATCTTAAAGATAAAAAAATATTTAATCTAGATTACCATCAGGAATAAAGCAAAAACTGTACATCTTTGTTTGTGATATTTGTTGTTGTACCATCGGCATCATTTACATATTAATTTATTTATCAATTACAATACAATTGCAAATTATATTTTAATTATATACGAGCTGCGTAACTTAGACCATATGCCCAGTGTAGTGTAACAGACCAGAGTCTCTGGTGAGAATCGAACCCACGACTCTCACGTTAATAGACTATCAAGTCACCTAACATTATATAGGCATTTTTTATAATCATTATTTTTTAAATAATCCATACTTGTAAGCAAAGTGTACAAGATCACAGTCTGTACACTTCTACATAGGCTAGTACGCTACCAACTTGATTACATTGGCATTGTACTACTCTAACTACTTTAATTTCATATATCATGCACTTTATTTTGATATGAAATTATTCTACTTTTTAAGAGTTAGTTTCCTTGAAAGATAGCATTATCATCTTTGAGTAATTAGAAATAAGTTTGTACATATTGGATTAAATATTTTGAAAACAAACCTCAAACAAAAGTTTATTGTTTTTATAAAATATTATTTGATCATGATTAATTCGTACAGTTTATAATTTCATCCTAAAGTTAACTTTTGTGCTACTATTGTCAAATTATAAATAAGTGAAATGAACCGTTGTAATAAATGTAAAGAATTTTCAGACAACAGAAGAAGAAAGTGAGTTAGTAGTGGTCAGATAATTTTGGTCTAAATATAATAAAATTTTCCTTCAGCTTGTGATTTCAATATATTTATCCAAATATTTACAAATTTATTTATAGAATTTAGGGCCATTATTACAACTTGCGATTAAAGTTGGGTTTAGTAAAAGGTAATTATAGCTAAATTGGACTTTAAAGTCATCATTAACTCCTTTTCGTTATTACAACCTGCTGATAAAATAAAGTTAACTCGGGCACGGCCAGAGTAAATTCGATAACATTACTCAATTAATGGAGGTTTTTTTAAACGCAGTGTTATATTATTTGTTCATTTTGTTTATATTTGAAGTTAAAATATTAGAAATATGTAATATGGCAAGTTCAAAGAGAAACTTAACTTAAAAAATTACAGATAGGTTAATCTTCCCTTTAGCTTAACGCTCGCTTCTACCTTATTGTCCATCTATAATAATGCAAAACATAAACAAAATATATTTTTTTATACACATTCATACGTATGATAGTACATATTGTGTTATTAATTAGGCGTTAATAATATGTTTGCCTTTGACTGTAGGAAAAACACGTTAACTATTCGATTGAATATCTTCTCACTTTTTAGGCGATACGTTTTGTACCTGTTTGAAAAATGAAATCTTACCTTATTATTGTCGGTGTTCCGATGTTATTGTATCTTTTTTTTTATTCCTGTATGCTGACTCTGTTATAGTAATTGCTGATGGACTGTGTAGAACTGAAGATGCGATCTTCCATCACACCTTATTTTTATAATAGCAACACTTTGTTTAGGATTACGTATGAGAATTCTGCATTGTTGTAGACGATTTCCTTTGTATGCACGTATTTATAGCTTAAGGCATAAATTAATTCCAGAATACAATATAACCTTGCAATTTAAAATTTTGTTTTGTTGTTGTTTATCTGTAGTTAATAAAAGAATTTTTTAACAAAACTGAACTTTAAAAATTCATAATTTTTGTAAAATTTTTTGAATTGTTATTATTTTAATTTAATTGGTTAAACAATATAAAAATCAATCATCAAGATATACAATATTCAAAATTTTTTCAAGAAATGCTAGCGTGATAGCGTTGATAGCAAGTGTTAAGTGTTAGCAAGAGATAACAGTACTCAAAAATCAAAATGTCAGTTAATAATGGAAAATAAAAATCTTAACTGATGTTAAACATTTCATCTACTTTGGTTGATAATTTCGCTGCTGCACTCAATGCTCTACTAATATTTTTGGGTATCTTTCCAGTCCTCCTATTGGCTTTGCCACTGTTTTGCTACTGTTGTTTGAAGATATGCCTCTTTGGAGTTTCCTAACAGACTTCGCGAGTCTAACAGCGGTCTGTGCCCGCCAGTTTATTTTATTTTTAATTTTTTTTACTATCCGTAGGTTGCCCTGGTAGTCTAGTGGGTAGGATGCTAGGCTATTAGCGTGAGGGTTGTGGGTTCAATTCGCACCAGAGACTCTGGTCGGTTACACTTCACCGAGTAAATGGTTAAAGTATCTCAGCTCGTAAATAATTAAAATATAATTTGTAATTGTATTGTCATTAATAAATAAATAATTAAATAAAATAAATAAATAAATTGTTCTTGAATTCAGCCTGGGTTCTAAGAGACTTCATTAACGATTGGGCAATTTGAGGACCCCCAGCCTGGCTAAATCTCAGCATTGGCCGCATAATCCGGCCCATGGGATAATTTTTAGTTACCGCAGTATAGACAGCTCAATCCTTGTAGTATTCGCCTTCATACCACGGCGAGGCGATTAAAGGCCGCTTCTTTTCGTGAAGACCACTAGTCGTTTACAGAGCCCAGATCTTTCGGAAATAATTATACGTTTTATTATTTTTATGATAATATTAGCATTTGCTAAAAAATTTTAACATCATGTACGCTTTAAGTGTGCTTTAAGTTCTTTCAGCCCAATCTTTTTTGATATAGCGATTTTTTGGATCAGGGTTATCTTAGAGACAAAAAAACAGCAATATTTTCAAAAGCTATTGGAATATGGATTATGTTGGTTCCGGTACTCTGTTGCCACAAAAAAAAAGGATATTACAGACTTTCTATCTACATCTAAAACAGGAAGTTTAACTCCACCGACTGAAATGGTGATTTTTCCTAGGCTGCTTGTAGAACTTATACAAAAAACTAAAATAGCAAAAATAACAAAAATAGCACGTGTATTGTCCAAAATTATTTGTAGAATAAAATCGATTGTGCAAAGGGAGTATAAATATAACTGTAGTGTAGTATTATTAATAACAAATAGTATTAAAAACTGTAACACAATACTTTACCATGAAGTAAAACTCAATGTATATAAGATATTAAGTAATTCATATTCAATTGCAATTTGAATTTTCTAGAAATAGAATAGAACAGAATACATTACAATAACTTTCTAAGTCCGTGAAAGAACCTAAGAATTTCTCCCAATTCCATTTACAAATGTATTTATTTGTGGGATCGGAATATTATCGTCAGATACGGCTAAGGGTTAACTAAATGAACGACTAGACAAAGACAGACATGGTTTAGAGCTAACTTTACGAAAACTGCATAATTCTGCAAATTATATTTGGTTATATTAAAAAAATTGTATTAGAATAACTTAAAGCTGAAATACTTTGGAATTACGCTTAACATATAGCGTAACAAAGTCAAGTACTACATTCCAAAGTTGTGACAAAATGGATAAAGCAGCCTCTTCAAAAATATCACATTTAAAAAAAAAAGTCCGAAAGAAAAACTTTTTCATAAAATTTAAAAAGCTGATGAGTTTTGAGAGCATATTAAAAAAATATAGTGATCACCCAATGACAGTGTTTTCCATTTGTTGCATAAAAAAGGTTTTGAAGCTTTTCAACAGTCCGTACTTGCTGTTGTATCGGAAAACTCAGGACAAGATATTCTAGGGATCCAGAACCATTTTTCTTAGTGTTTACAATTATTGGAGCTCAAAAGATTTTGAGTCCTATATGTGTCTATGAATATTTGCCTACGGATTTAACAAAAATTATACCTCCAGAATAGGAGTGAAATACCTCAGCTCTTTGGCACCAGCAAGTGATCGGAACTTCAGGATAAGGAAAGTTTATTGTCCTACTGCAGTGCTTGTAGCCAGAAAGGATGGTTTTGATTAAAATTAATGTTCATCACTCGTAACCTACTGTAGTTAATTTTCTTGACTCTATGGTTCTATATGGCAAACTAAGAGCGGTAATTGGTGCCAATGAAAATGTTCACGATTTAATGTGGAGTTTTTAAAAGATCGTTAATTGTCAATTTTAAACATAATGACGAACCCAAGTTTGGTGTAAAGTTATAAATATTACACTGCAAAACGACTCTCATAGGGATTCTCCTTATTACCTTTAAGGCCCCAAGAGACCGCGCTTTGTCTAATCAGTCATACAAAACATATAGTATTTATATTTATATATTTTCAATTTCGACCTAGTCTGGAGTAAAGTTCTACAGTGGTGGCCTTATAATTAGAAACGATTAAGCGACATGTATGTTTGTTAATTTGTTTTCAAAACTTTGTTAATCATTTAAAAACTAATAGCTAAAAAACATAATACAACAAACTAGATTTAAGTTTAAATTAAAAATATTCACAGCATCAATATCATTTTTAAAAAAATTAGCGAAAATCAAAAAATACCAATTTCAGGTTGGTCATATAATTAGAAACGAAAAATATTCTTATAAACAGCTTAAAAATATTGTAATATATTCACATTTAATGGTCATATTCTTTAATATTTTGTCGGATAGCCCTTGTTTTGAACAACATCTGCAAGTCTTTTCGGCAAACTTTGTATCAAACGTTGGCATGTTTGTACTAATATGTTTTGCCAGCTTTGTTGCACCAGCTGAAATAATTCGTCGTTATTTCGAGGTTTTATGTCTCTAAAAGCTTTTTTTCAATTGGGTTAAGATCAGGATTTAGGGGTAGCCAGTTCAAAACATTAAGATTTAGACCACAAAGCCTTCACTAACCTTGAACCTGTTTTCTCTTGGAATAAAGGCTGAAATTGAGCAAATTATAACATCAGAAATATCCACACGGACAATAAGAAGGCGTTTACAGGATTCGGGACTTCGTGGGTGCATTGCACAGAAAAACCATAGAATTGCTTTGATTCAATTGCCTACACTTAAAAGTCGTCGATCTATGTTGAGTTCACTATTTGTTCTGTGTTTAACAAGATATAATGTTGATTCAGAGTTCTGTTAAGCTAACTGAAATTCAATGTTCCTGCGAGACCAACACGTATTTTTTTATTAAAACATAATAGATCTGATTATGCTAACAATGATTCTTCTAAACGTGCATGTAAAACCTTTAATGAATGCTACCATGCAATGGACATGACTGACTTTCTCTTTTTGCTGTTTTTAAAAAATATAATACGTCTTTATTATCATAATTATTATCTATTGCCATAAATAAATAAATACAAACTTATGTAAAAAAAATTATTGAACAAAAATGTGATCATGTAATATTCAGGTTATGAACAAAATTCGCCATGTTCGAATAAATAACAAAGTACCATATTAACTCAACTCCAACATTTAAAATCGATTGCGAACTTCTCTCGCACAATTCACTTCTCCTTCACGTATTATGTTGTGCAATTCGAAAACTCGAAAACCATATACAAACTAACAGAAAAGTGCAGATGGTAAAAATTAATAAAATCAAAAATTTTATTAAATTTATAAAATCAAAATTTTTAAATTAATTTCATAAGGTAAGAATAGCATGCTATGTATGTACT
>QOCX01000403.1:122185-137278 GCA_005959815.1 Sarcophaga bullata | reverse complement strand
AGATTCGTTAGAAATAATAAAATATAAACCGTAATCAAGGTCAAAACATTCTTAAATATAATATACCGCTTAAATGGTTGTTCCAAGAGGACAACGATCCCAAACAGACCAGTAAAATGGCAAAAAATTGGTTTTCTGTAAATAAAATTGAGGTATTAGAATGGCCGGATCAGACCCCAGACCTAAATCCCATTGAACATCTTTGGGGCGATGTGAAAAAAGTTTTTAGAGCAGTTGTGGGCGTCTGTGCGGTCTGCTTGGAAAAGTATTTCTATCGAGAGGTGCAGACCTTTAGTTGACTCAATGTCTCGTCGTTGCGCACCCGTAATAGCCATAAAGACTTTTCAACTAAATATTAAGGTATATCTAACAAAACTAGATGAAAAGTAATCACTTGCGACAACATTTTTCTTTGCAGATACGTTTTCTAATGCTACTTCTATTTTTTTGTACGCCAAATATTTTGAGTTTTTAACAATTTAGCATAGTTATCTTTGGAAAATTAATATTTTTCTTGAAGTTTTTTTTTATCTTTCAAAAGTTTAGACTGGTGATAATAATATGTAACATCAAACTTTTTTTAACTTGAATAAAAATTAATTTTTTTCCTTAACTAAAATATCTGTAACACAGCTGTACTTTTTAAAATAATTGCTTTTTCTGTAATATAAAATATTTGAAAATAAACTTTATATTGTATTTGTTTTATTTTTGTTTTACTTCAAAATATTTTTACATGTTATAAGTATTCGAAAGAACGAAAATTTCCGAACGCATTGACTTCTAAAATATGAACAATGTGTGAAATTATTATCATACATTTTGGACAATTGGCAAAAAAAAAAATCAGGATGCTATCTTATACCATAAACAAATGCCAATTATTTATGTTACATATGTAAACACTTATAACTAATTAGATAAATAAAAATTATTTTTTAAGTTTCTAGAAGTCTTCCAAAAATTTGAAAAGAAAATGCTTATAACACCGACGCTATTAGAGAATTTCTTTAAGGGATCAGTATCACAAGGCGCATGAGTCTGGTTTGTACTGTTTGATAACAAATACAGAAAGCTTGCTCCAGATGTGAAGATTCAAAAGTTAGGACTTAAGATAACGGAATCAAATAGTTTCACAAAAATTTTAAATTCCTGTAATTTGTAAGAATAAAAATACCAGAAATTTTATAAACATTGTCTTGTGGACTATAAAGGTCAAAGTCTGTTTAAATAACCACAAATACTTAAATACAGGAATTGGTTTCGCTACTAGTTTATACCTGGAGTAAAGTCAAAACTTGGTACAGAGAAATTTTAAGTGTAGATAAGATAAGATAAGCGTGAACAACATAGAAAACTTAAAATTCCTTTGTAAAAATTAATTCAAGTATCCTCTAGTTCACTGCATTTCAATTTTTATTGCATAATAAAAGCTATAGAAATAAGAAATTAAACTTTGTAATCAAATTTAATATAAAAAAAAATTAAACAACAATTCATCAGACCTTATGATAACAAGAACAATTGTTAATATAAGTTATGTTCTTTTATTGCTTAAAAGTCCTATTTTTTATTCAGAAAAATATGGAACAATTGCGTGTATACCGTGTTATTGATAATATTGAAAATTTTTAATTAAAAATGTTTTTAAAAGATGAATAAGCTACATATGTACATACAGTCAAAGAAAAAACTTTACATACGCTGCTGTATGTAGACTTTTTTCCCGGTGATTTTTTGTCAAATTAAAAAGGTTTTATAACGTTGTTTAAGGCTGTTACGATTAAGAATGTTTGAAGACGAAAACGAAGAAATATAATCTAGAAATTATTAGAAAAAAAATATCGGGGAAAAAGTCTACTTACACCACTGTATGTAAAATAAGGAAGAAGTTTTTAGCATTTACTATGAAAACAAACAAACAAACAATCGCTTTTAATTTAGCCAGAGAGATCGAACAAAAATTTATGATGCTTCTTTGGGGAATGGACCATACTATTCAAAAATAATTTTTGAGTTAGTATTTTGAATTGTTAAGTCTTTTAAATAAAATATAAATTGAACCTTATAAACAATTTTTTTTTTGTATTCAGTTATTTATAAGCGGAAATTGAATTTTTGAAACAATGTTATTATATTTACATCTATTAAATTGCCTTTGAAATAATGTGATATTAGTTTCCATCCGTTTGATGTACGGAGAATTATTTAAGTCAGTGTACTTTTTATACTTATTTAGGTACACAAACTAGTCTATTTTTACCTTAATTTATATACAACGTATAAGATAACACTGAATGTTTCAACATTAAATTCATTTGAATTGGCTTTTCCATATATCGAGTTAGAATTTAAAAAGAATTTTAATGAAAACCTATAACGAAGAGTAAGTAAAAATTAAAGATAGAAATAGGCATATTTATTTATCCATTAATACTAAAACATACACAAAGTATAGCAATACGCATAACACATACATATTGTTACGTATTGTTGGTGTGTTTTTTTTTTATAATGGAGATGAGGATTTTAAGATCTTTTATCTTGTCGCTGGCATTATTTCTCTTCATAATGCATTTAAAATTTTTATTAACGTAATTTATTACATAAAACACATCGTATTTCTGCTTTAACACACTTAATTTGAATGCTTTCAACAGTCACACGCAACTAGGAATCCCATCCATCTCTGAACTTAAGGTTTATTTATTTCTATTTTGATTATTAGAAGAAATTTTCTTTTAAACTTTTGATAAAAAGTAAAACGAATACTAAAATCTGTGAATAGTTTAAAACATATTAAAAAATTAACCAAATCGTCTTTTGCTGCCACAGATATTGAATTTTAGTTCACATTTTCAGCATAAATTAAATAAATTGAAAAAACATTGAAGTTCATTTGCATAGTCTACAATAATCCTACGTAAAAAAGTATAAAATTACGATAAATAATATTTTTTGTTTTAAATGTAATTTACTTTTTTAATTTTATTTATTATCTATCATAGTAACATAATGAAATTATTTTAATTTATAATGTTTTCAATTTTATCTGAAAGATATTTCAGCATATCAACATTTTGTTATCACTAAGTACTTATTAAAATTAACTATTAAATAGGAAAAAGATTAAAAAAAGGCTTTAAGACAACATCTAATGAGTACTAAACTTAAAGTATAGCCTAAAATAGATGTCATCAATATAAACCTCACAAATTCGTGTTTTGTATTGTTTGAAGCTTTTTCTTTTTTTAGATGTATTTTGGCACAATTGTACCAGATTGGCATCCATATATATGTAAGGGTTGGACTTATACATATTTTTAATAAGAGAATTTTGTCTTTATAATTCAATACTGACTTCGTGTTCAGTATAGGGTATAAAGATCGCCTGCACCTATTTGCTTCAAGACATGTGTTCTCAAGGTGTTCTATAAAATTTAATTTTTGGTCTAATATAACTCCTAGATATTTTATGGATTTTGCAAACTCGATTTCTCTGTCTTCTATCTTAAACTTTCTTGACCAAATTCTTTTAGGAGAATTGTTTTTGATTATTAGTCGGAAACTTTTCCATGACAGGTTATAGCACTATCATAAGGATAAAAAGCTAAGGCATTGCCTCTGGAAATTTTGAAGTCGGAAAAGTAAAGAGAATATAGCAACGGAGATAGAATTGATCCCAAGAACACCAGCTGCAATTTCACGTAAGGAAAACTAACTTACGCCAACATCAACCACAATCAATCTGTTTTTAAGGAAACTTTTCACTAGCTTCGCAGGTGTAGCGGAATATACATTTTGCGAAGCTTGAAAATAAGACCTTTATGTCAGATGGAGTTAAGAGCTATCTCAGCGACTAGGAAAAAATATCAATAGAGTACCTTTGGTTTTTATCCGATTCGAAGATGATGGTCACCACTCTCTTAATTTGGTGAATAATGGAAAGTTCTGCTCTGAAATCGAAATGATAGCGATGAGACAGAGTGTTGTCTTCTGCAACCGCTATCAGTCAGTGATAAAAAATTTTTTCTTAAGGCTTATTGGGTGGTAATTGGATGGAAGTCTTTCGCTCGCTCATATTGATCGACAACAATATCTCTTTTTATTTATTAAGCAATTCTCCTTGCAAATCCTGCCCCTTCCTTTAATTTTCTTTGTGATTTTCCAGAATTTTTCCTTGTAAGATTGTGGATAAGCATTCTGACCACTAAGCATTTCGGCATCAATATTGACAGAAATTAGCTCCTTTAGTATACAAGCTTTTTCTAGAGTCTGGCTCAAGGGTACGTTTGGAATTTTCGTTTATATTTGTTTCTTGGTGGTGTCAGATATTTACAGGTTTCATTTAAATTTCATTTAAATTGGTTATTGACTCGCTTGGTTTAAGAAAAATGTATCTTTGAACTTAGTGACATTTTTAATGTATTCTATTTAGCATCTCGGAAGTCTAGATAAGATGTTTTTGTAGAAGTAATATTCTCGTTAATAGAAAACAGTGATTGGAACATGATCTGATTGGAAGTTATATGGGCAAGTTATTCAGTCAGTAAATTGTAGTGTAGAATTAGACAGAAGAAGTTCAATCGCCGATGTTTGTCTATAGCTGAAACTCTGAGGGGTTAAGTAGATAATATATATAATCATTATTATTATTTTGGTAATTAAATAGCAGATTACTAGCAATATCGAACTTTGCACAGTCCCAACTGATATGATGAGCATTTATATCGCCCAGGGTGAAGTAATCGCCGGTTGTGGATGTTATCATATCGAGATCGTGGATAAGATCAAGTGTCTAACGACGACAATACATACATATACGGCCTAGCTTCTCACACCACTTATGTTGTGTGTGTTAATTTTATACATTAGTGGCGGGACCTACAGTTTAAAGTCGACTCCGAACGACAGATTGTTTGAGAAACTTTTCATGGCAATTTTATTTACTCTCTGAGTTTTTGCCAGAAATCTGCTGAGAGGAAGCCGCCGAAGAAATATTTTTTTCTTATTTCGTTCTTGATGTCTGACCCGGGATTCGAACTCTGGCCTTTCGTCTAATAAGCCAACACACTACACACTAGACTACGGCGACTTCAATACACTGATACAAATTTGACTTTACAGCTAAGAAGCTACACAGGCACGCATAAATGTTCTATCAGTTTAGTTTGAAATGATGAGTCGACTTTGTATTTGAGTGTTGATTTAATAGCTGTTGCAACGCATTTTCTATGAGAAATCCTGTCTTTTTTATGTTAATTGTACCTTTAAAGCAGTGTTTTGAAGAAATGTTCCATTCAGTAGAAGAATATCGACAGATAGGCTTTGCAATTTCAGTTCATTACCTTGAAAATCTTTTGATATTGATTATATTGCATATATTAACATGGGGGGAATAGCATTTAGTTGTTCAATCTTTGATTTGTAATTTCGTAGACCAGATATGGCCTTTGTAAACATTAGGAATCATTAGTCTATACTATAAAGTTCAGCTGACGATGAACAATTTTGAACAGGTTTAGAGTGCTTGTATGGGTTTGAAGTAAGTGAGGATGCGTTTAGGTGAGGAAATCGGAAGCCTTAAAGAAAAGGTAAAGAACAGTTTTAGCATTCTTTGATGGTTGTCCTTTAAATTTTTTTCTAACGCATTTGTAGACGACGGGGCTACCATCTAAAATATTGCTAACTGGGGAGTTGGCTACGTTACGGTCACCCCCGCAAGCAATGCATAATATTTTCCGCTAAGAATTCCTGGCACCATCGCTGTACATAGCACATTTTGTACATTGAGTGTTGTTTTCTTTTTGAGGTTTTCTCCAATATAATACTATTTGACATACATAATATTATTTTATGACATGAGATTTAGTGTCATCAAATTCTATCAAATTCAACCTTGTAAATAGCATCATCAACAGAGAAGCGAGTTGTCTTTATTTCGTTATTATTAATCACTTTGATATTGAATGTATTTAGTAATTCGTCTTTAATCCCATTAGGATAAAATTGTGGTAGATAGAGCAAGAACGTAAATACTTTTATATCTTTGTAATCGTGGGAATAGAAAGTGTAGCCAATTTCGATTAAAAACTTGATTTGCCATATTTTTAAGAAAATGGACTTTATTTCATCAGCACGGTGTAATAACGAAAAAAAAGTTAAAGGTGACTTTAAAGTTCACTTTAGCTAAAATTACCTTTAACTAAACCCAACTTTAACGGCAAGTTGTAATAATAGCCCCTAATCATAGTCATAGAGTAGTATTCTTTCAGAGAAATAACTTCTAATGATGTGCATTAGACGCGCTGATGTCTGAAAAGTCAGTAGGATTTTGCATCCACTCGGTTCTTCCAAATGCATTGTTTGCTATCTTTATCAATTTCTTTATTGCGTCTGTAATTGAGCGTCCTGTATGAAATCCATATTGATAGTCAGATAGACCTTCGACTCTTCTTTAAAGGTGTTTTTCCTAATGGTTGTAGATTCGATCACACAAAGTCTACAACCAGTACTTTTCCAATTCCTTATTCTACTTCCTGTAGATGCTGATTTTAATTCTCGCTGAATTTCTACTATGATTGTCGTCTTTATTCTCGACATATATCTGTGGGCCAGTCTAAGGGCCAGTATTACAACTTGCCGTTAAACTTGGGCTTAGTTAAAGGTACCTTTAGCTAAAGGGAACTGTACCTATAACTTATTTTCGTTATTACAACCTACAGATAGAATAAAGTTAACATTTTGAAAAATATGGCAGTGTCGGAGCAATGCCGCTAAAACTGTTCACTTAAACAATTTTTTTTTAAGCAGTGGCAACGACTGGCTTCTTTATTGTTGTATTTGCTGTTTTTTTTTAATATTAAAGCTGCCATATTGAAAATAATAGATAATATGTCAAGTTCAAACATGATCTTAACTTTAAAAGTTACCAGTAGGATGATTCTCCCCTTAGCTTAATGCTTACTTCTATCTTATTGGCCACTTAAAATAACCAAAAACAATTTATCTGCCAGTTAAAATCCTCCTTTTAGTTAACGGCAAAGTAAATTAATTTAAGTTACGTATGCTATCATATTCTACTAATAAAGCTTTATATTTAAGTGAATATTTTTTAAACCATTACGTTTATAGATTCAGCCGATCTCCGGACACAAATAAGGCCTTTCATTATCACGACGATTTTGACTTTCGGGCTTGGCCCTATAAGTATGCCTTCTAATCTTCTGACCGACAAAAACCATTCTTCTAATTTACTTCCCTCAATTTTTTTGCTCAAGAAACCCACTGTCTCCTTCCTGTACATGTGATTTTATCATTTGACTGTTATTGCCTGGAGCCACATATATATCATCCGGTATCGGCAATAAGGTGTAGACTTCAGGACCATGTGATTAGCTAAATTCCGGATCATAGAGGCATTCGTTCATCTAATGAATTACCATTATTTCCCGAATACATATTTTCGCGTGCAAATTAGATTTGTTCTCTTGACTATTATTAGGTAAAGCATTTAATGTCTTTTAATACATCCTCGGTCGAAGAGGGTTACCAATTAACTACTGAGTTTAGACCTTAGGGGCCTCTCTGCTTTTGTATGTATGGCTTCATGTCAATGCCTATGGGTAAGGCACACGTAGTAACAAATTAGGTCTGAACAGATTCTAGATCAAGTAAGTAGGGGGGGGGTATTATGTCCAGTTTATTTTCCAGTGTTTACTACAACATAATGCTGTCTCTTTTCATTTCTTTTACTCCCTTTCTCTATAATCTAACAGAGGTTTCGTTATTTCATCATCGTCTCGACCACTGAATTCATTAAACTTTCAGGTATAGTTTAAGCTTGAATCAAAATTTAAATTTTAAGCATAATATGCCTAGAGATGAAATCTTTCTTGAAAGACATTCCATTAAAATTTCGTAAAAGAAATCCCTGAAGCCATGGGAAAATGGTTGAAAAAAATAATATACCTAGAGATGATGCTATTCTGCATCATTTATCAACAGAAACCGTCTAGCAAAAGAACCCAAATAAGCTATGTTCTTTGAGAAGGTATATACATATATAATTGGTCACTACAACCCTTCAGTCAGGATTACGGACTTAGTTTCTCACACCACAGGACTAACAGTTTAAAGGCGACTCCGAACTACAGCGTTTTGAGGAACTTTTCATTGCAATTTTATTTACTCCTAGAGTTTTTTGCAATATTTTTTTTTATATTTCGTTTTGATGTCTGTCATGGGGTTTGAACCGTGGCCAACCAAGTTCAACTTCTAATAAGCCAACACTCTAAACATTAGACTACGGCGACTTCTGAGCAAGTAACAAACTAAAATTATATGCATATAAGGGTCTAAAGGTAGCTTACAGTAGATTTGTGTGTGATCATACTCTTGACAATAAAGACATCGAATGAGTCTTGATCTACTCATCATTTTGTATTAATTAAATAATCATTTAAAAATTAATCTTTTTATACAATAATTTGCAATTTTCTAAATTCAATCAATTTTAAGTGGTAGATATGGTAAAACTGATCCTTCACCAGTATTATCTTGAAGTAATGAGGATTCTTTAGAAAAAGTAGCAAACAAGGGCATTTTAGGAGCGGGAGAAAATTTTCAAGGACTTTTTATATTCGACCCCGTAATATTACTTTTTTATATCTTCCCATTCACAACTGTATTTGGGATTTTGGAACATATTTTTTTTATACAAATTATAGTTTATTAGGAGCTTTTCTTGTTTTTAGTTTCCTAATATTTTTTAAATTTAGTTTGCTGAAATGTAAATAGAATAAAATGAATAAATACATCTTTGTTAACGTAAAGAAGAAAAAAATCATTCACATTCACAAACATTTTCTTGACAGACGGTATATGCACTGTACACGGGCAGGCATCTACTAAGATCGGACTCTGCATGAGTCAAACAGCTACGAATATAGTAATTCACAGATAAATGCATTATTAGAAAATGCTAGCACATAGATAGGTTTTTAAGCTAGAAGCGCCTTTACGAAGCTCCTTTAGAATATTATCAGTTGACACTATTGCAAGCATATCCATCAATCTATTTTTATTTCACTAAGTAACAATTATAATATACCAAATTCGTTAATTAAGACTATATCGGTAAGAGCCGTACAGTTTCCAATCAGTTTGTTTTGATTTTAAATTTAGAAAAATAGAAAATAGTTTTAGAAAAATTTTTCATTTGTAATATTGTAAGCTAAACTGATAAAGCTGATAAAAATTACATCGATTTCATATAGGAAATTTACCTAAATTAACTTAAATTTTTAAAGCTTAGATCAAATAGTCAGAATTTGGTTTTTATGTATTATACAGGAAAGGATTGTAATCGAATCCATATCTCTCATCTAATTATACTATAATACATTTTTATTTTTATTTATATTTAATATAATATTTATATTTATTAATATTTATTGGTCTTTCGGGAGATATTTCGTTTTTTGCGACAGACGGATACATATATTTTGTGTTTCACCAACTCAACACTTAAAACATAATAGTATTTTTATATGACTTGTGACCCTCAATATTAGTTAAAAAAAGGGTAGTATGTTTTATTCTAAATAATTCGCACTTGCCAATGGTGGAGGGCATTGCATTTTATGCTCTGTATAAATCGAGAGTGTAAAAAATACCTTGTAAAGCAGACGTCTTTTGTTTATTTATAGGCCTACCAGATGAAATTTAAGAAAAGTCGCTTGGTATCGTTGTCCAATTTTGAAGTTAATTTTTTAATTTATTTGTAAAGCAACCTTAAGAAAAAATTACATTATTAAAGCTACATGGTAAGTAATATAAAAACGTTGTATTCAGTGTTAGAGCAGTGTTAATTTTTTTGGTTATAAAAAAGTGCTCAAAAAATGAAGTCTAAAATTTAATTCTGGAAACACCTTTTCTATATTTTACCATTTTATTGAAAACAAATCGAAAAGTACAACAAAAGTGGTAAGCACAGGGCATTCCCTTCGTTAATATTTGTGTTATGTTCTTATCAAATAAAAAATTATATTATAACAAGGTTGGTCAGCATTTTTTAATGCATCTTGTAACAGGATGACATTTTCTTTGTAGAAAAGAAAACACCTTTACTATTTTACTACAGTTAGGGTAAAAATGCTGTTCAAGCTAGAAAGAAATTGGCCAATATGTATGGTGAAGGTGTGTTGACAATAAACCAGTTCTAAAACTGGTTCGCTAAATTTCGATCCAGCAGTTTTAATGTCCAAGATGCACCACATTCGTGAAGGCAGGTTGAAGCTAATGCCGCGATAAAGGCATTAGTTAATGCGAACCGGTGAATAACAACACGTGAGACCGAATTGAGGTTAAATTTATTAAATTCAACAGTTCATGACCACTTGAAAGGCCTGGAATTATCCCCGAAGCTCGATGTATGCGTTCATTACTGGGGACGAAATATAGGTTGTATACAACAATATCAAACGCAAGAGGTCATAGAGCAAAAAAGATGAACCGGGTCAAACCATTTTTAAAGCCGATATAAACCAAAAGAGATGGAATCGTTTTTTTAACTTTTACTGGATAACACAACGATTAATTCGGAAGTCTACTGTCAACAGCTGGACAAACTGTATGATGCACTTCAACAGAAAAGGCCTAAGCTAATAAACAGGAAAGGTATAGTGGTTCACCAAGATAACGCGAGACCTTACACAAGTTTGGTCGCTCGCCAAATACTTTTGGAATTTTAATGAGATACAATGACACATCCACCATATTCTCCATACGGCACCATCGGATTATTATTTCTTTCGGTCTCTACAAAATTTTTTACTGAGGAGATCAAAATTTAGCCAGTTCATTTTGCCAGACCAAAAATTTTATTATGCTACTACCAAAAAGATGGCAAGAGGTGCTAGAGCAGAACGGCCAATACATAAATAATAAAGTTTTTGTTTATTATATGAAAACTGTTTTTCATTTTCACAAAAAAAAAAACGAAATTACTTTCCGAACAACTCAATATATTACGTTACTATGTGATATTTAATTTATTGTCGATTCTATACATAGCCCAATCACTTTTAAGATTTATATTTTGTTGTGTTATGATAGTTCTAAAAATATATAAAAAAATAAAATAATTAATTAATTAAAAATATTTTATTGAAAATATACAGTGAACGCAAAGAAACTTGTACACTTATCAGCTAAAAATAATTTTTTTGACAAAATATTATGTAACAAGAAAATTTTATTTTTATTAAAATCAAATGAAGATTGTTGTCTCTATTTTTTTTTTTAATAAAATATTTGCCTTTTAAAAAATAAACTTATCTGCTGTTCTATTTTGTTGTTCCGGTAACCATAAAAAACTAAGAAAGTGATTTATTATACCAAATAATAAAAAGTCAAAACTGTATACTTACCAAATGAGAAACAAAATTTCTAACAATTCTTACTTTCGAAACATCTAGAATACAACATCTAGAATACAAAATTTAATCATCGTCAAATATTAACGTTCAAGAGACACATTAAAACTCTTGGCACATAGTTTTGCATTGATTCGCTTTAATTCAATATTTTCTAAATCTATTCTGTATAAGACAAATTCTATCATGATGTACGCAAGACAAAATGGAATTTCCATTGTTGACATGTTCAAATACAGCAGTACAAAATACACACACAATCCCACTAATACATGTTGAGAAGGATAGAAAGCATGTACTACACTTGTGGTATTTACGTTCAAAAATTTTTATTTATTAAATACTTTAGGATGTGAATGTATTTGCTTGCCTTAAGGTCTGTTCGTCTATTCACATTTTTAAATTCTTTGAGTGTAAAACCCATCAATGTTTTTAAATGCTCTGACACAAGTTTGTATTATTTCACCTAAATGTCAACGTATGACATTTTCCCCCAGATTATTGAACAATTTGATTTTAGTTTTGTTTAGATTTTATCATTGAGTGCGTGTTTGAATCTTTCTATTGTTTTTTAACGACTTGATTTTTATAGACGTGTGTATATCAAAACACATAGAAAACAATATTTTTGACGCATATGTTTTTATATCTCTTCATTTGAATATTAAAATAACTATAAGTTATTAAATCGTATATTTAAAAAATCCGATTAACTATACGCAATTATTTATACAAACATATGTAGAAATATTTATTTTTTATTTAATTATTTGTATACTAATTACACTATAATTACAAATTAAATTTAATTATTACGAGTTGAGTAGCTTAGACCATATGCTCGGTGTAGTTTAACAGAACAGAATCTCTGGTGGTAATCGAACCCATGACCCTCACGCTAATAGTCTAGCGCAGCACCATCTAGACTACCAGGGCACCCGAATATTGTTTTTTTCTTTCCTTTCTTCAAATTTTTCTTTTTACGGTCTGGACTAAGAAGCGACTTTGTTCAGTAAGGCTACAAACGTATATATTTTCTGGAACAAATGGTGGCTAAGAATATGCATTTTTGCATGCATTGATATTAATTTAGAAATAAGAATGTTTTTTGGCTATAAGGCTATATACATTGCTAGCCTTTGTCAGTATTAGATATTATTTTAGTTATTGTTAAACTCCTCGGATAATGTTTAAAACAGAAAATTTATGTCATTTTGGTTATACTGGAAAGTTTTATAAGCATTATGTTATTCTTTTTCTGATCAACGAAATGTGAACATCTCGAAACTCAAAAGTTAAGTTTGGCGATGTTTAAGTATTCAATAAACAGGCTAACTTTCTTAGCATTATTTGTAGTCCACCCACAAATAGAGATTCGAATACAGTGAGGAACCAAATTAAGTATGTGCTGATATACTATTTACTGCAATTTCTATTAACATTAGGCATTTCTATTAACATTAGGCAAGAGGACTTTTTGTTTTCAATAATAATCTGACAGATTTATTTAAGAACCAAAAAAGAGAAAAGATTATCTGTTTACGGTTATTTCATTGTTATTTTTTTTTATTAAGTTGTTCAAATTAGTGGTATTAAATAGGAGGTTTACAAAAGTTTTTACAAATGCGTTTGACTAAAAACAGGATGCATTTATTAATTAAGAAATTACTATGAAGGTAAGCCATACGGAAACTGAAAATTCTAAAGCCAAACAAAAACAGGTTATCTCGAGTAGTAACCAAAATGCCGAAAATTATCTAAATTTTAGTCGTTTTGAAAACGAGAAATTTCCATATTGAAATTTTTTAAACAAAGACAAAAGCTATTGATTGCCAGAGGTTAATAGCAAAAAATTAAGACCACTTCGCAGCATTAGCGCCAAAGTATCCATGAATAAAGCCAATCCAACATTAAATAAAATATCTAGCCGTTTTTAGGGTTTTCTAAGGAACTTCAAAACTGAAAAATATTTTAACATAAATTATAGTGCAATAGTGCTAGATTTTGCGGAGCACGTATGGATAAGAACACGAACATCTTTCGCAAAATAGTGATTATCACGGGCCACAGAACTTTTTGTAGTCATACCGAAAGACTTGGCATTCCGTCAAATGACTTCTGCAGGAACTGTGGGCTTGAGCAGTTTTATTTTAGTATGGTTTTCTTTAGCAAATGTTTGATATCCGTGTTGAATATTAATTGAGGTATTATAATGGTTTAAATGCTACCTTCCTCCCTCACCTAACCTATCCTTCACCTTTATCTCAATAACTTTCATCGAATGAGTTGATTACATTGTTAATATACGTTTCGTGACATTGACGATGAAAAATTCTCTAGTACCGGGAAAGAGCTTAAGGGTTCTCCGACTAAAAACTTAGAAACACAATTAGATAAATCCATTAAATGCAACATCAAGAGCAGTACAATTGCACGAAATTTCTTAAATGCCTTGTACACTGTCTTACTAACTTCCTAACCTTAACTCGGACCGTGCCTCACTCCGAAAAACCACACAAGATCTATTGTTGGAAATTCGAGCACGACTCGTAGTGGTAGGTATCAAGTGACATATGTTATCCACTTTTCCTTCATTTTCTTTACTGTCCATTGCAGAAATAAAAAAGATAAAATTACGACCCATTTGAGTAACTTTTCATTGCAAATTTATTTTATTTCTTTTCATATTTCTTTTTGTTCCACGTATTTGAGTTGGCGTTTTAATCACGATCTCTCGTCTAATAAGCCAACACACTACCTCCTAAACTACTATGATTTCAAATTTACTCTAACAAGCTTTAGTAAAACTCGATAACACCCATGGTTTCGGAGCAAAATTTTTGTTCCGAAACAATTTTTTTATATGTAGTTTGGCGTTTCTCTTTTTGAGAGAAAGAGAGAGGAAGAGAGTAAATTTTGTTCGGAACAATAATTTCAGATTGAATTTGTTTAATTTTAATTTGTGTTCCGAAACAATTGAACAGTGCTGCCAGATATTTCAATTTCATAAGCAAATTTTTTAGAAAATTGTTAAAATAGTAAAACTAATACGAATTTTAAAACATATTTCATATTGGTAGCCTTGTTTTTCCAGGATAATTGTTCGAAGTGGGTGAATCGTTTCAGAACAAACTCTCAAAAGACTAAAATTGTTTCGGAACAAACATATTGTTTCGAAACCATGGGTGAATCGAGCTTAAGCCAAGACTAACAAATGTATCAGCAGTTTCATGAGCGACATGATAATTTTCTCCACTTCACAATTGTCAAAAATTGATTTGGTTTACACGCTTATTAGTTGTTGCCTAGATGCATTCTCAAGTTAATTTTGTTTTTATTATCGTCAGTATTATTTTTTCATTGGTTAAAATTAGTAAATGAAAGAGCGTTGTTGTTGTTTTAAGTTCCGGAATTAGTAATTTTTTGTTGAAAATATTTTACATTTAGTGTCGATTAAGATCAAATAGAGACGCTTTTTAACCCTTAGACGGCCACAGGAACACACACACAAATTGAAATTTTAATAACTAACAGCTAAAAGACACATTGTAAAGTTTCGCATGTACGACCGAATGCATTCGATCGGTTCTTTTGTTTTTTTTCTGTTTAAATTCTCATTTATTAATTATTAAAACTAGCTCTTATAACTAACAAG
>QOCX01000403.1:110860-122168 GCA_005959815.1 Sarcophaga bullata | reverse complement strand
AATACTAAAAACATTTGTTTTAGAAATTATAATTTTTTGTAAAAGTGTTTTGTGGGTTATATTGTTTTTGTTAATAAGCAAGTTAACACGCTCCACACATTGTATGACATACCACTTATCCCATATGCTGACACAACGCTCATTGAACTTTAATTTGGATATGCTAAACTTACATTTTCAGCAATTCCAATTATTTATTAACTTATTTTAATTAATTGCTTTGTAAGAATACTTTAAGTATAGATAGTCTGTTATAAAACAATTGTACTTCTTTTACTTTCGGACACCGGAATAAATTTAATTAAATTCATAACATTTGTTGTATTTCTATAACAAGATCCAAGGCTTCAGCCCAACTTTAATGTCCTCGCCGGGAAACAGTAATTGATGCCCGAGCAGGGAACCGCTTAAAATATGCGGGAACCTAATAAACCTAACTTGGATGAATAAGTTCTGCGATTCCTCCTCCAGAATGTTATAATGAAATAATAAATTAATTGGTGTGCTGCGACTCCTGCGAGACACTCCAGTGCATCCTATAAGTAATACAGGATATTGCGGACTCCTGCGTGACCCTCCAATAAACCTTCAATAATTCGAGTAAACCGTATAACGATTTAGATGTCTCTGTGAATCTAATATGATCACACGAACAAATATAACAAAATAAAAATCATCCAGGTGACAATAATGCCGTCCAGGTTTAACTCCTGGTCAGAATTATTCAAAAATATTAGTTAGTAATTTTTATCCTGTGTGATAGCTGCGCTAGGTAACTTCCTGTATTTACATGAGAACATGCAAGGAGATCACTTAAGGAAAATTTTACTTTGAAGGTAGTCGTGCCTCAGTAGGTTGAATGCAGTTGATCTTCTGTCAACCTTCCTTGACCAAGAAAACAGAAATTAAAAAGGCTAGTATTGGAATATTAATTTGTGCTGCCGCCGCATTCTGAGAATACGGTTTTAAGGTTCCAAATAAGGAATAAAGGAAAATTCTTTAAAGATAAGAGTGTAAATATTAATTTTGAAATCAAATATATTGAGATATTTTTGAAATAAATACAAAATGTGGAAGATTGAAAATGAAAGAGAAAAATCCAAAAGAGATATATATATTGAATTTAATTATGAAAAATATGATATTTTAAAAATTAAAAATATAATATACAAAGTATTATTTAAATAAAATTTCATCATGAAAAAAATGTGAAAATTTAAGGAAAAAGCAAGAAAATGGCTTGTTAAAATAAATAAAAATAGCGAAAAATATATGAATTTAATTTAAAATTTCTGAAAAAAAAGAGAAAAGCAATAATTTGAGAAATTTGTGAAATTAGAAAATCGAAAATTGAAAAATATACTAAAATTAGTAAAAAAAAAAAAATAAAATAAATAAAATGAAAAAGATGAAATAATTATTATCGAAGTAGTAAAAAATTCTTAAAAAAATAATCTTATTTTGCGAAATTTAGATGTGAAATTATTTTTATGAAAATATCTAAAAAAAAATGCTTAAACGAAAATTCTCTCAAAGCAAAACTAAATAACCAAAGGAAACCAAAAACCAAACATTAAACAACGTTCCTAATTATCAAGTGGTGAGTTTTAAAACTTTTTATTTTGAATATTTTTTGATATGGACTCGTTTACTCAATCAGTGACGGAATTGCCAGGCTCGGTAGGAGCACTGATGGACGATATAAGGAAGACGGATAACCGTGTCCGTACTTTAGAAAGATTGAACGCTCAATATGCGACTCCTCGGTCCATTCCTTTACGTGGTCCTACTTCGGAGAACAACTTAAAGGAAATAAACAGACTTCCTGACTCGGTAAAGGAAGTTTAAGTTTTTGAGGGAGATCCCTTCCAGTGTGTATCTTGGATAAATGCCGTCAAGAGTATTCTAAATGATTACGAAATTGTGAGTGGAAAACCAATTTATAGGGCAATTTTAAAAAATGTTAGGTCGTTAAACTAGACGACTTTATGCGAAAGTCAACCACCCATTCTCATTAACAATTAACAAGATAAAAGCTGTTACTTGCTTAAACGAGACGGTAGACGCGACGTTTTATTAGAATGATATAATATACAGAATGATAATGTACAAAACAAAAAGTCTGCCGCGTGGTTAGGTATACAAAATATTAACTACAGAAATCATCCTATTCATCACTTAAGTATGAGGAATTTTGTAACTGTGCCAACTAACACAGTAAACCAAAGAACTAGTCGTCCGAGATTGCCACCAAGAAGATCGAATATTTTTGAAGGCAGTAGTAGTCGATTCGGAGCAAAACCTTGGAACCGTTCAATGCCTGCTGAAAAAATGGATGTCGACTCGTTCGTGCAAACACGTTACGTCAATTATATGAATCGACCTCAGAATATTAATTCTTTTAAGAGGAAATATGAATCTGATAATTTTCGCCCTAAGCACCAGCGAATGTTCTATATTGGAAGAGGTAACGACTACGGACCTAGAAGACGAGGGGATGATGTAAAATATTCACCTAAACATTCGGAACAAAATGTAAATTTTATGGACCGAGCCTATTCAGCGTACCTTAAATAGAATACATTGGAAACGATGGATTAACAGTGAAGCTTCTAATTAATTCTGGCGCAAATAAAATTTTTGTTATCCTTTTTTTCAAAAAACCCCATAATATTGGAGAAAGAATAAAAAATAATAAAATAATCAAGACAAGAGAAAAGAAAAGGCACGATCCAAGGCATTATGAAAGTGGTAACGTAATTTATGTTCGGAATAAAAAATAATAAACTTAAGCAAAAGCCTCTGTACAAGCGTTAAGTAATGAACCGAAACAATAGGGTAACAATAGGCTGACACAATCAAAAAAAAATACACAAGGTCCCTATCAAGAATTATTCCATTGTAACTTATTCACTTGATAATTGGAATTTAATTTAAATTGAATGAAACCTTGAAATAAAATTTAAAATTAAACTTAAAGTAAAATACACAAAATATCTTGTTCTGTAATATTAAAAAATGTTAACATGTCAAATGTCAATAAAATTATACTAAACCTTTGAAATGGTGGGTAACAGGAATTGTTATCAATGTTCGACCTCCTTGCCAAGTATTAATATCAAAAAATTAATTTACTTTATTGTCAAGGCCTTGCTAGTTAATTTTTGTATTTCTTGAACCTTTAAATAGACTTGTACTAATTCCCACTGTATTTGGATTCAACATATTCAAATATGATTCTCCACTGGTAACGATGGAGCACGGAAACGGCTGGATTTTTAATGGTTACTTTAAGCTTGTACAAAAAATTGATTTGGAAGAATATCATTGCGCTTTAAATACCATTGAGAACGATATAAAAGAAATGGCTCAAAGTCCTATGAAAACTATCTTAGAATTCCACTTAAACATCACGAAGGTGGGACTGAACGAGTTACACGGAAATAAAGAAAGGGAACCTCTTTCTATAAACTTTATTAGATCAGCATAGAAATAGATCGCGGGGTCACCTGACGCAATGGATTGGGATATCATTTTGAAAAGCCAGATAGAAATAACAAATAATAATAACCACTATATTATTAATGAGCAAATCTTTACCATTATCAGAAGCTCAATTGATTAAGTCAATGAAATGATTGCGTATGCCACTGCAATTAGCAAGAATCTAAATTCTGAAAATCTAGAGATCCTTACGTCAAGTAAACTTCTAGTATTGAGGGAACAAATTTCCGAAATAGCGCGAGCTTCCCACAAACTGGAATCGTGAATACAATGTAATTGAATTTATAAACGATAACACAGTTTTTGTCACTAACTTTGATGGGTGCCTTACGAATGACAGGAAACGAGGAACATCAATGGGTCATTTGTAATACAACTTAATAATGAGCCGTTAAAAGTCGGAAATCAAACTTTTTCCAGTAAAACGGCTATAAAAATTTAAGTTCTGCCATCAATCTTATCAAATGTGACTAGCAGAGGGATACGGTTAAACCTGGATTATATTCATGCACTTAACTAGGGTAATATTAATCAAATAAGGACTCTTGGAAAAAGTTTTCACGTTTCCACTATAGTCGAAGCTATAGTGCTGGTAATTTTGGCCGTATCGTGTTACAAAATATGGAGGAAAATTACAAACGTAATAAGCATTCCCAAACCTTATATACATAAATCAACCATACCATAAATCGACATACCATTTATTAAACATATTGACACAACGATCATTGAACTTTAATTTGGATATGCTGACGCTGCACGCAGACTTGTTATCTGCGTACATACAACAAATATGCTAGACAAATATGCATTAGCAGCAATTCCAATTATTTATTAACTTATTTTAATTAATTGCTTTGTAACATAAATAGCTTGTTATAAATCAATTGTACTTCTTCTACTTTCGGACACCGGAATAAAGGTAACTAAATTAATAACATTTGTTTTATTTCTATAACAAGGGACAAGCGTTGGCCCCAAATTTAAATTTTTAGCGTTCCCTCGTTAACTTACATATATACATATGTATGTATATTATGTTAAGTCCACGTGGTTTTTGATTGGTAATATTGGTTGGTTGATAGCTAAAGTTGGGAATGTATGACCTTATGGATTATGCTCCCACCATAGAATAGAAGAAAGTGTCATAAAAATAGTCCAGTCGCTAACGAAATTGCATGTAATTATAGTAAGGAAAAGATGTAATTAATCAGCCTCAATATCAAAATTTCCCTATTTGAAAGAATATCAGAGCAAATAAATCCGGACTTAATTGATAGACTATCAGAGCAGACGCAAAGGAAATTGACCGAAAAAACGTGAAAACGTGAAAAAAATTGTACGAAAAAAAAATAAACTTCCTTTAGGCTTTATTAACAAAAAATGCTTTACATTCCTTGATCTCACCTCTTTCATTAAATTCCTATGAGACATTCCGATACTCCAGCGACAGACTTCACAACAATGAATGAGAAGTATGCATTTTTAAGACTTCCACTAGCATATTCCACCACATGATCAATCATGTGCTTAATGCGTATATCGGAAGGATATGCAGCGTAGTTTGGTGTTAAGATGTGCCTTAAGACCGATGAAATTGAAAGGAAACTATAAAATTTAACTTTGTTGCCTCATAACTCAAAAGTATTAATTTTACGGAAAAAAATTTGTAAGAGAAAAATGTTTTAAATAATTTTTAATTTGACAATTTTTTTCTAATTCTCAGCATTGAGAAACTAAATTGGAAATAAATAAATAAACTAATCAAAATCTAAGATTTTTTAACGTTTAATTTGCAGTGATTAAAGTGCATTAAATAATTAACTTTTTAGGAATACAGTAATACCTTTGTCCACAGTCTTGAACAACTTGTATAATACACAGTTTCTGCTCTTCATATTTTGTAAGAGTCGAATTCGAATCTTTCATTAGTGAAAATGTGACAAAATATTTTCTTTTATCAATATTTATCAAAATGGGGGGTAAGGCTGGAAAAAATCGACAAAACAAAATGCATTATCAACTTAATGCGACGTCTATATCGACGACATAACGGTGTTTGGGATGGACAAAAGGAGCATCTGAAAAATATGGTTAAAATATTTGACAGGATTGGCGAAGGTAATCGTAATTTGAAGTTTGAAAAAAAAAACATTTTATGAAAACTTGTTTAAGACCTTAGATACAATATTACACCTGAAAGTATCAAGACAGATACGAAAACGGTTATCGGCATTCCGCCAGAAAATTCGAAAGAAAACGTTTCCTTGGAATAACTTCATACTATCAGAATTTTATGTGGGATTAAACAAGAACGAATTAATAGAAGAAGGTAAAGTTTGAGATCGAAGAATGCCAGGAAATCCCATAATCATTTGAAGGAACTTCTTGTTTCTGAAGATATTTGAACTCCCCGACTTCGACAAGACATTTATTCTTATAATCGATGCGTCTGAGCAATCTTATCTGGAAAAAATAGAATAAATTGACCCATATTCTTTATTTTGCCATCTCTTATCAAAATCGTTTGGGCACTAGAACGTTACAGTGCAAAAATTATTGGAATCTATACCAGCCATCAACTTATAACTTTTGCCTTAGAATTTAAAAATTATAAGTCAGGCAAGGATAACGTTGTGATGGATGCCTTATCAAGATTATGGACTGTAGGCAATATTATCTCAAACAGATGACCCAAACAGAAAAGATTCTCCTACAGACAGTCCCAGTGATGTAGGCACCACAACGAATGCGATGCATAGCGCTGAATAAGATACCTCTGTCCTCATTCACTATATCAAAGTACCATTAATTATATTCAAAAATATTACGGATACATATTGATCATAGGTTCTGGGTTATATTCGGCTTTGTCTGACAGTGAGTAACATGAACTGTCAAATATTATCCCGTACTTTCAGGGAATTCCTTTATCAAAGTGTTATCAATGAAATTAAAAATGAAACTTGTGCTCAACTTCTCAAAATACAAAATAAGATTAGCGCCACAGATCATTGGAGACATAGTTAACCTCCATACATACCTCCATACATTCGGCATACAATGCCGAATTTGGCTTTTTTTATCATTTATTGAATTTTATTTCTATGAAAACGGGACTTAATAACGATAACATTTTCTATGCTTTGTTTTCTTCTGAAATCTGAGGTTAACTATTTTCAAATTCTGTTTTAGTTACAGATTCCGTTATTTTTTTTCTTAAGCGCTTCTTATGTTAAAAACAAATTTTGGAGTGATTTGTATTCAATTTTGAATATTAATAAACAGAAAAATATCACCAAAAAATATATACATATAGAAAGGTGACATTCTTTTTCGAATATGTACATTTTTTGTAAAAGTTGACGAAACCATACATGGCTATATGCATACACTAATAGTAAGTAATTAAGTAAGTCATGCGTTTTATTCCTATCGTAATGTATTTTTTTTCGAAATGGAAGTAGAATGGTAATCCAAAATATTTATGTAAAATGAATAATAATTAATTAATAATAATGCTGATCATAGGTAAAATTGCTATATTTTCTGACCGAAATTATAAGGAATCACTAAATAAGGATAAAAGTCGGTGTACGGATGTTTTTGATGTTGCTGATTTCGAATCTGAGGTAAAATTTTTTTAAATTAAATTTCTACAAATTTACATGAAAATCAATTTACGGGGGTTTTCAAGGTTGCAAATTTCGGAAGTAACATTTTTCAAATTCAAAATGGCGGAACCAATATGACTACATATTAAGTGCTTAGGGGTTTTTGAAGACGCTAATTTCAAATCTTAGGTAAAATTTTTCAAATTTCATATGATTTCAGTAGGTAAAGCTGTTAGCTGTTAGCTATGTTAACTTTTTTTAAAACTTTAATAGTTTCCGGAGCTTATTCGATAAAAGTTTGTCATCGACTGTATCGAAAGCTTGGTGTGATCAAGAAGAACTAAAAACGCTACACTATTTTCATCTAATTCTAACCTAAGATCCTCAACTACATTTAATAGAGCGGTAGTACAAATCCTACCTTTCATGAAACCAGACTGACAAATAGTTAAGTAATTGTGACTCTCTTATTGATTTGTCTAGCTATAATGTTTTCCATTACTTTCGCCAAAAAAGGAAGAATATCAATTAACCTGAACTCATTGTTTGTTTTGGGAATAGCAAGGATTTTAGCTAGTTTTCATTCATCAGGAAAAGTAGATTTAGTCAGCACTGCATTGAATAAAAGGGTATAATAGGGCAAAAGTCTAAGTGTCAAAACTTTCAAAAACAATGGATTTAATTTATCGGAACTAATTGCATTCGATTTTACCGCCAAAATACATTCCAAAACTTCGAACTGATCTATGCAACAAAAACTAAAGGAGTTTTGTCGAGAGACACAGCAAATTACCGATTGACTTTGGAACCTTAAAAATGGTCATTAAGTTGATTCATGTCTACATCAAAATCGGTTTTAGAACATTTTCCGCCAATTCCTACTTCACGCTTAACATTCCATTTAGATTTATTGTCCATTGCATTGAAAAACTTCCTACCATACTATATTGGTTTCGCAATTTTTATGATCTATGAAGGGCATTCAAATTATCAGTTCTGAGCCTCTTCCACCGCTTGTAAGCACTATCCCTCTTTTCAGTTAAAAAATGATTTCATTAAAATCCAATGTCTTATATGTTTTTAAAGGACATTTTAAAATATTTAAATTATAAGGAAACGGAACAGTTTTTTTGTAGATATCAAGCATTTTTTTTTTTGGAAAAATTTAGGTCTGTTATTAGTAGGTGAGGAAATTTATGAACCAAAGGTAGCTCCCGCCAAATATCTAAAAAACATTCTCTAATTTTTGAGTCAAAGATGTTTAACTTTATGTATGTTATCGAAATGGAAATCAGAATAGCGTATATTACTAACAATTTCCTTTGACTGTAATAAATAAATTCTCTCGATTTATTTTCTCTCTCTTACTCATTAATATATGACCAAAAAAATTTTGGTAACTCCAGGTTTAAAGTTACAATTATTAAATTTATTTATTGTTTTGAGTAAAGCCTTACTTTGAGTATTGACAATAAATACTACTGATTGAAATTAAATAAAAGAAAACAATTTCACTAAAATTAATTTTCCAGTTTTCATTCATTCATTCATCATTTCCTGTGTTTGGTAAAAAAAAATTTTATTAAAATACAAATTTAAATAAAGACACATAGGCTCGTACATATTTAATTAGTACATACGATAAAATAATATTTTATTGCGTAAAGAAAACGACTAACGTTGAACCATACAATGAAGTTAGGTTGGTACAGTATACGATAAAACTTTAATATGCAATATGCCTACAAAACAAAATTCAATCTTGAAAATTTTTTCATTTGTACCTGTTATAATATAATTAAAATGAAGTCGCCGTAGTCTAATGAGTAGAGTGTTGGCTTATGGTAATATACACGAGCCCGTTATTCAAACAACTGCTTAGACATATCAAACGAAACGAAATATGAAAAATATTTCTTCGCCGACTTCCTCTTGACAGTATTGCTAAAAATCTGGCGTTCGAAGTCTACCTTAAACTGTAGGTGATGTGAGAACCATGTTCGTAACCCCGTAATGTCAGGTAGTACAACTAGGTATACAATGGCCAATTAATTAAATAAGAAATGTAATTAAAATATTTTAGTTGCCGATGAGTTGCTTTGCTTTTTCAGTGCTTATTGTCATGGCATATAGTCTAGTGAGTAGAGGGATTTGTCAATTTTTAAATTATATTTAAAAAACAAGTGTTGCCGAAGGGGTAACATTGGTTTTAACAGTAAATGATTCTACACCAACATATTGCACATCACTCCCTCTTTTCTTTCTTCTTTATTCCATTTTCTGGTATTGATTTCCATGAATAAAAAATATTCATTATTTTGTAAACAGAAGGGAAGAGAAGTTTCATTATAGTTCATCTTGGCCATGTCAAAAATAGTTTAGAATTCCGCCTTCTCCGTGCTGATGATTCATTCCAAATAATGATTTCAATAATGGGTCTCTGTTAAAATTTGCAGTTTCCAGTTTCTGTTGGCATTATTTTTGTAGTTGGTTTTTTTCTTTTGCAGTGTCTATAAATTCGGTGCATTTTAACGTGGATAAATTTTATTTTTTAATCTAATTTTTATTATCATAATCTAATTTATTAATATTATAAACTGCCTCTAAAACACCCTGGCCGCAATGGTCTAGTCTCAGTAGCTCAAGATGGAAAAGCCAGGAAAGGGTTGTTAATGCCCAATAACATAAATATGGATGTCTAACACGTCATTCTACTTTATTGCATTCACTTTCGTGGACATAAAGTCGGTTGTGAGCCTTAACGTCTATATTCATACTACGTGCACCATCCATTAGAGAGTTTAGTTTTATAAGGCATTGTCTTTTAAGGATTAATTGTCTTTATATTCTGATAGCTGAAAAATACAGGAGATATGAATCGAAGATTAAGGTCAAAAGTTCGGTGGTCCCTTATGGACCGTTAAGTACAAAATTTTGATAAAGCTTATGGAGATTGTCTTGTCGAATCAGTTTCTAACTGGTTCTTGTATTACATTGATTTCTCTTGGATCCGTTACCAAAGGAAATAGAGAACATGAATAAATTTGTTTACACGTTTAATGTTGCACCACATTTCACAATTGGAGTTCCCTCAACATAGCTAATGTTTAACAGAATCATAAGAGACAAATTACCTGGAATACAGTATTCAACAGGAGAATACGTTGACTCCGCAGAAAAAGATCAGGATTGCATTAACAAACAAAAAGATAAACCAACTGCTGATAAGAAAGGAGGTACAAAGAAGAGAGGAAGAGGATAAGATTCATTTTAAAAATGTTGTATTTCTCCATAAGTTGACATTGAATTTCGACTCAACCGAAAACGTGGTAACGGCAAGAAGAGATAACATGGTAATAGTGTCGAGATAAGGCAGAATTGTGTGCCAACTGAAGAAAATACCATTAGCGATTTATTCGACTAATGAGACAATTTCTGAGTTTGTATATCCAAAGAGTTCATCATCGAGCACAATTGACGTTATCGGGAAATCTGCAACCAGAGATTTTTCCTGGGGAAGAGATTTCGGTTGTTGGAAAAGATTTAAAAATACGTCTTAAAAATATCGAAGAGATGTTGCAATCCATGTTAGGCAATCAAAATGACCTAACAAAAATGAGAAATAGAAAAACTACATTCGTTGAAGTTTTTTAGAATACAGTTTTGACTTCAATAGAAGGTTTTCTAAAAGAAATTAAACAAATAAAAAAGAATACATTGAATAGTTTGTTATTTATAAATAAAAAATTTTCTTATTTTGTATTATATCGACGAGTTGTTAGCTATTAAAATCTGTTTCAGAGTATATTTATGAGTCAAAATTAATTTTTTTATATACAAAGTTAAGTTTGAAATAAGAAATCAATTAATTTAAAAGGTAAATGGAATGATGACAATATTACAATGTATATATGTACATATGATAAAATAAAAATTATTCTTAAACATGTTTTCGTACATAACCAGTGTTGTCGTTTTTAGTTATTATTATTATAATTTTTTTAATGTCAAGATTTTTCGTGTTTTGTTACTTTTTCTTGTTGAAAAATGTTATTTTAAGCATGATAAATAAAAAACACTGCATTTGAATTTGGTTATTTTTTGAGTGATTTTTTTTCACAAATGTTGGATATAAAATTTTTTCCTGGCAACGCTGTATGCAACCACGATAACATGAGCTGTAATAAGAG
>QOCX01000403.1:77522-105485 GCA_005959815.1 Sarcophaga bullata | reverse complement strand
GATATGTCTATGGTAAGTGGGAAAAGGTAATCTAAATTGATATTCATAGACTTCATCTATAAGAATAAAAATCTGGTTTTTAAACACGTTATTTGGACATTCTACTGATGGAATTAGATTTTCCCCAGAGCTTTCGTCACCGTGTACAGTACCCGTTAAGGCGTTGATATTAACAGACTTATTGTGTGGGTTTCTTGAAAGAGCATCCGCTACCACGTAACTCCTTCCAGGTTTATAGTGGAATTCATAATTATACTCCACTAATATAACATTTCAACGTTTCAGTTTAGTGTTGCTATTCCTATTGCTCAAGGCATACGTGAGAGGTTGATAATCTGTATAAAGAAGTACTTTAGCACAATAAGTACTTTAGCACAACAACATTTCCTTTCTGTTGGCAGCATAATTTTCTTCAGTTTTATTTAGTGATCTAGATATGAATATAATCGGTCTTTTACCTTGGCTAAGAACAGCTCCTATCGTATAGCTCGAAGCGTCTGTAGTTAATTCAAAATTTTTATTAAAATCTGGGTAGGTCAATATTACATCTCTTGAAGCCAGAATATTTTTTATTCTCATGTAAGCGATTTTTGCTGATTCATCTAATCGTATTTTTTCCTGATTTGTTTTTGACAACGTGCCCGTTTTCCCCTCTTAAGAGGCTTGTCAAGGCTATTGCTATTTGCTATTTAGCATAATCCTTTACAAAGCAGCGATAATATTCAGAGAGACTTAGAAATGATTGTAAATCTTTCAATGTATTTGGATATGGAAAATTAACAAAAGCTTCAACTTTTTTCGAGTTTATTTGTATAAATCGACGAGAAATGAGAATACCAAAAAATTCCACCTCGCTTCTAAAAAATTCACACTTGTCTAGCTGAACTTACAGGTTAGCTTAGTGCACAGTATGAAATATTTCTGTAATATCCCTGATATGCTGATTTTTATTTGGGCTAAATATGATTATGTCATCTATATAGACATAACACCTAACACCGAAATGAGAACGTAAAATGTCATCCAGCGCACGTTGAAATATCGCTGGTGCATATGGTACTTACCGTTGTTAATAAAAAATGTCTTTAGTTTTCAAAGGTATTTAAATCTAAAACTGTAAAATATTTGTATGTTTTTGAATATATAGGGTCTTCTGCTCTCGTCCGCATTTCTCCTACAATTTTATTGTTGTACGTCAGTTTTTCGACCGGCGCTGAAAAAATATTAGGTTATTTTAAAACAGCATTTTTAAGCAAGTCCTTTTGTAGTTGCGTCATGTGATCAGTACGAGTTGCAGTCATATTAATATCGTCCGCTAAAAAATCTTTAAGTAAAACTATCTTTCCGTCTCCTAACTTTATATAGTTAAGTCTGGTATGAATAACGACATCAAGATCTTTAAGAGTATAGTTTACGACACTGCCATAAAATGTTTTTAATTCAGGTAATAAATAAAATGTTACTGGTAAATCTGTTCTTCCAAATATAAAGGTATTGGTATGAAATCGAATTTCTACGTTTCCTGCAATTGAATTTGCATAAAAAGTTTATTTGTTCGGAATCGGATTTTTAACAAGATTTGGTCATATAGAATTCTTTTTTGAGCCTGTATCTATAAAAAAAAAATTTTATATTTTTCCACTGTCCATCCTACATTCAAAATAGGGGAGTGTGGACGAATTTAATTTAAAAAATCTTCGGTAATGTCATGGCCGTAGTCCGTTTTGTCATTCTATATAGTCATGTAATGTTTCTTACGAAGTTTCGTCCTGATATGGTACCGGAATCAAGTATCTATTAATGTCATCAGTCCTTTCTTTTCTTATAAAATTGCCTGCTTGGGATTTCAAATGAAAATTCTTGCTCTGTTACGCACATTTGGGCCGTTCTCCGTAAAGATCATTATTTGATGGTCTGTTATGTAGTACATGTTTCTAATCCTTATACTTTTTTACGTCCATAGGCTCTGGCTAGGGCTGAGATTTAGGAAAGGAAGGCTTTCGTTGTGCATAATTATTTTGGTGGTTCTGATTATATTTTGAAATGGCTCCTTGATTTTGGTAATTCCTTAAATCTCAAGAATATTGATCTCGTTTTTGAAAAAAAAAACGTGGCCTTTTATTTGGTAGAGGTGGCGGTGGAACATGTGCTAATTCCAGATAAAATGCAGATTGATTGCGGGAATTAGTGGATATGATATTATAAAACAAAAAATTTATATTTTTTTTTGCAAAACGAAAGTAAAATAAGGAAAGCATTATGGAGGCTCTACATGACAAAGTAGGAAAAGTAGGATATGTAAGTAGACATTTATTTTGTGTTAAATTTCGAATATTTTTTAATTTCTCTAATGAAAATTTTAAAAATTCAAGATATTTAAATATTAATCGAAATGTGAGTGATTTTCGGACACAATGAATGTTGTTTCTGATGCAAAAGGTAATTAAGAAGCTAAATATTACAAGATCAAAATAAGACATACTGCTCATAAAAAATTATTTTCTTTCTGAAGGTTGCCAATATTATTTAATTTCTTAAACGAAAAAGTTAAAAATTATTAATATTTTTAGTTCTTTCTATTATTTATTAATACTTTTACACAAAAATTACATTTTTTATTAAATCGCGCTAATATAAAAAACTCACCCCGAAAACTAAAAAACATAAATAAACAAAACAGATAGACAATCAGAGAGAAACAGAAATACTTTTTGGAAATATTTGTTGTCTCTTTCACATTAAATTGGTTAAATCGGTACTTAAAATCACCGTAATCTGTGCTTAAAATGAAGTCTGACTAAAAAATTCACAAAACATAACAAATGACATTCCGTACAAAATATTTGAAAATTCACTGGTGCGTCAGTGGCAAATTATACCTTTTGACGTTTTGCTTTTCTCAAAAGCTCATTTGTTTAACTCCTCCACTGAAAAAAGTAAATATAAAAATATTTGTTCAGCAATTGAGAACCGTTTTCACTAAATATCTGCAATAAAATGACCAACTTTCTATTTATGATTTGGACCTGATAAAGAGTGACAGATGGTGACTCTTTTCGAATGGAATTCCTTATTTGATGGAATTGGTTTATGATCTGATGTGGGTTAAATCCGCAAATATATCGTTGAGAGTGTTCGTCTTGATTGGTTTGTAGTTGCTGCTGTTGTTGGAGTGCAGTTGCGAATCGCATTTGAATGGTTTGCTGCAGTTATTTTTCGTATTCTATTTTTTGATGTTGAATAAGGTGAACATGTTCTGTCAATTTTGTTGTTGCAACTGAAGTTGCTGTTGGTCTTTGATTATTGCTTCTTGCTTTAGAGCTAAGCATTCAAGTTACTCCATTCTTGATTGAATTTGTTTAATATTCATACTATTTTTTAATGTTTGTTTTTTGGGTTTTTAAAAATTAATACTTTTATAAAATAAAATTTCATATTCTATTTAAAACTATTTCTACAATATTCAGCATCATGTGTCTTGTTACGTCTATTTTATTATACATTATGTCTTATAAATTAGTATAAACATAATTGGGTAAGGGAACATCTTCCCTATGTAATTAGTTGAGTATTATATGTAACTCGAGCGACTGAAACGTGTTTTTCTCAAAATCACACTTTTTGGCCCAGTGACCACGGTTTAGCAAAAAATATTTGACCGATTTCACTGAACATTGTCCCTAAGACGAATAGTTTTAGTCTGAAATTTTGAACCTTTATTAGGGATACTAATCCCTTAACAACAATGTTCTGAATCCCATCTAGCCCTGGAGATCTGTTTAATGCAAATTAAGTATGCAACAAATATAATTCGGTTACCTTATTCCCTTCACTTGTATTCGTGACTTTATATAAGTCACCTTGATTACAGGGCTCCTGTCCACCGCATCCTTCGCATAACTGTCTAATAAGCTATTCCTTACGGATCATCATCAGTGCTATAGCGTACGTGTCTAAAGCAAATGCTGTTTGTGCAAATAAACTTATTAGTTATGCGATTTGATGCGGTGTTGTTCGAAAAGGCAAGGTGTAGCCGCTTCTGATGCAATTGAGGTGCACATCAGTTATATTTCACAAATCAAGCTTCATTGTGACCTAAGTTTCTTCAAAAAGCCATTCCTTTGCGTCTGTGATAGAGCTGCTCTATGGTGTCGACAATACCTAGAATTCACCAGTTAGAAGTATTGCCTGTTTTCGTACCTTTACGTAGTACAACCTGATGGTTAATGCCCTTCCTTGCAACTTTTCAAGTAGAGTTTGTTGCAATCTGGTTCTTTGAAAGCAGTCATTACATGTTCGAAGATCTAGGATTTAAAGCACTTCCTAGGGAGAGTCCCCCAGCTTGCAGCTAACCTTACGTTCGAGGGGCGAAATAAATACTTAAATACGTATCATATATCTACATATGTACATATGATTAAATACGTTTGTATATGTATTTAGTAAACGTTAGTGTGTCTGCCCTCAACCTTATATATTTGTGTGTGCAGTCGTTTCAATGAATCGGAATTGTTAAATTTTAAACATTTAAATAAAAATTAATAGACCTGTGGGTATGATGAAATTAACACAGTTTTGCGCTCGGTAGATGTATACTGTTTGAGAAAAAGTAAACCTTTGTTTCAAATTGCTTATTCATTCAATCAACCCCATTTTCATTCTCTCATTCATTGAGGACAGTTTCAACCCTTTCTATCTTTGATGACTAATCAGAGTCACGTGGATTTAAATGCTTTTAAATGAAGCACAAGAGACCAAATGGAAAATGGAGTAAAACAACAAAATAATAACTGAATAAAAACGACAATTTTCTACATTGTATTTACAGTTCATACGGTAATAATTTAAACGGCAAACAAACAATTTAAAAAGTTTCAAATACCCCTGGTATATTTACTTCTTCACGACATAGCGGTAGTATGTATGTATACAATATAGAAATATTGGCTTATTGTATGAATAACAGAATTTTAATGAACATGTTTCACTGCCTCTGAATCTGAAACAGTGAAAATGTAAATTTTCATTATTAATAGGCATACCTTAAGTTTAAATACGAAACGTCTACAAACATATGACCATTATAATAAGTCCACTTTAATGGTTATAAAAAGAACAAATACTGATATTTTAAGGATTGAAATTCCTATTGAGAATTAAGTAAGGCTAGAACTCAACCAGCAAAACTAATATAAATCAAAATTAAATGCAAATACTAAATTTGAAACCCAAATGACGCACTAACTCAGTCGTTAAAACAGATAATGGAAGTATATACAGGAAGAAAGTTTATACAGGAAATTAAATTTTTATGAAAGACCAATTTATATTCTCTATAACAGCCATTATTTTTGAAATTTTGTACAGACTTCTGAACATTGACGCAATTAACTTCCGTGGAGTTTTAGCGGGTGCGCCATGCCAAATTTCTAAAGATGGTTTTAATATTTCCTAAACCTTGTCATACAGGAAATCAGGAGATTAAGAATTTAATTTTTATGAATGACTAATTTATACTCTCTGTAACGTTATTATACATTATTATACTCTCTATAAATTTTGTACAGATTTCTGAACATTGACGCAATTAACTTCCGTGGAGTTTTAGCGGGTGCGAAATGTTACATCTCTTAAGCTGGTTTTAATATTTCCTAAACCTTGTCACTCTATAATGTCAATACCATTATCACATAACACGCCTGGAGAAGAATTTGGAGGTCATTATTTTGCTGCATATACAACAGATATCATAACATTTTTCTGGATAAAGATCCTTTTTGATAATTTATTCCTCAAAAGAATTTTGAATTTTTTGTTTCTTGTTTTGTAACTTTTTATAATAATAGTGGAATATCTAATTTAAAATTTGTAATTTATTATATTATTTTAATACAATTACAAAATTACAATCTCAAATTTTGCGAGTTTAGGAGCTCGGTGTAGTGTAATAGACCAGCACACTAGGTTGTATTTTACCTATGAAATACTACAACGCATGAAATATTTTATGTACACCAAAATTATTACTTTATTTCCAGTTCTTTTCATTTTCCTTAGTTTTAATAGGCGTTGGATTTTATTTATGCATTTAATTTAATTTATCATTACTGAGAGCGAAGTTTAGAATTTTCTGCTGTCATTTCTTTGTCTGTGCTTGAAAAATCAAATACTTTTTTTTGAGATGAGAAAAAAAATTGATTCTTGTTGCCTGCAAGTGATTTATTTATTTTGAATTTATATTGGTCGTGAAGTTAATGTTATGATTTCATGAAATAGTAAAGTTGTCCAAGGAATGTCATAAAATGTAAATTTAATACATACATACATACATAATTGGCCATTACAACCCTTCAGTCAGGATTACGGCCTAGCATCTCACACCACTTCTGTTATATGTGTTCATTTTATACATAAGTGGCGGGACCTACAGTTTAAAGTCGACTCCGAACGACAGATTTTTGAGAAACTTTTTATGGCAATTTTATTTACTCTCAGAGTTTTTGCCGCCGAAAAAATATTTTTTTATATTTCGCTTTTGATGTCTGACCAGGGATTCGAACACTGGCCTTTCGTCTAATAAGCTAACACACTATCTACCAGACTACGGCGACTTTAGTATTTTTCTAAAATTTATAAGGTCACTTGGATTTATTAAATATTTCTTGAACTATTACACTCACATATTAGGTTTCTATTGAACATTTATTTATGTTTTGATTTACTTATAGGGTATACTTTATTTACATAATATTTGTTAATAATGTTGTGTAATTTCTGTTATATTATTCATTATTCAATGTTTCATAGTGACAAGATCACTTTAGTGATATTCTTTTTAAAGAAACCAAAATATAATTTAGAATTTTGGTTATCAGTATTGAAAATTTATAGTATTTTTATAATTTTTTTACATAATTACAGTTTTGAGCATTTGCAAGTCATCAAATTAGTGGTTTTAGCCGAAAATACGCCCAGATATGGTTCTCACATCTTCCATCGGATTAGTATCTGAGTTAAATGTCAATATTTTTTGATTCAAAACGTTTTCTTATATAAGAACTTTTGTGAACCACCGTGCTAAAGTAATAAATTATATCCATACATATATATATTTTGTAAACTAATTTTCAGAATTGGAATTGGTCATATTCACTTATCCGAAAAACACTGAATAGAAAGCAATATATATATGTACAGTGAAATCTCCCGTAAGCGAACACCGATGGTCACAGCAGATTTGACCGTTAACGGGAGGTGTCCGTTCACGGGATAGTTCAATATAAAAATGTCAGGATTTTGTGCTATTAAACATGCTATTATTGAGTAATTAGCAGACAAATTTCAAAACAACTGAAATATAGGTATATGTTTATTTTTTTAATTCATTTTAGCTGAGATTCGTACATTTTATCGTTGTTTAAGAAATCTTCAAAACTAATCTCGGTATTTTCTAAAATTCTTTGAAAATTCGTAAATGTTGCTAATGGCACTTCATCTTCCGGATCAAATTCGTTGCCAATTTGGTTTTGATTACTGAATCCGGCTTTGCGAAAACAGTTTTTGATTGCAGAAGATTGCACTTTATTCCAAGCAGTTTTTAAAAAACATATTGCATCCAGCACACTGTTGCTCTTTGAAAGCTCTGATACTGATTTGGCAGAACTCATTTTTGAGATGACATAATTTAAAATCAAACTTCTATAGTTAACTTTAAAACTTTGAATTATGCCTTGGTCCAAAGGTTGACAAACTGAGGTTGCGTTTGCTGGCAGAAAGATTACATTAACATTGGTTAATGAAATGTTCCGAAGATTTCATTATCCATTTCATTATCCAAATGATGCATCCACTCGATCATTATATCTCTTGTCATCCAGGCCTTTTTATTGGCCGTAGATATGTTTTTAAATGCACGTGGACGAGCAGCCTTTCTAATAACTAACAAAGCCTCTGTCTCTTCAACCATGTTCGCACAAAACAGGATTGTAAGTCTTTTGATAATTTACCTCCCGTATATTTTTCTGATTTAGTTTTTGTGGGGAGTGCTCGAAAAAAAGACCACTCTCATCTGCATTGTAAATGCCTTCTGGTTTGTATTTGTTAAGTACTGAAGGAAGTTTTGTCTTAAATTGCATAACATCTTCAGGAATAACGTCCGATATTATTATGTCGCTTACGCCATTTTTTTAGCCACCCATTTGATGATAAAAAAAAACTACACAACAATCTAGCAATGGTACCAAAAAGGGGAATCACGCAATTTTATATATGTATGAATGTGCATAAATGTGTTGTAGTGGGTTATGTATATTTTTTATCCGTTAACATTTTTGAATTTTGTCCGTCTACTGGAGGTATTTTATGGAAAAAAGTGTACGCGTCCGGCCACTGGAGTGTCCATCTAGAAGAGAGTAATCTGTTCTAAAAATTCTTGTAAAACGAAGGGACTAGAAAAATTGTCCGTTTAAAAGAGGTGGTCGCCTACGGGAGGTATTCGTTAGTAGAGTTTTCACTGTATATACCCAAAATACTCACTATATTGTAAAAATTCCGATCACAGTCAAACTGTAAAAATGAGTTTAATGCCTTTTTTCTATCACAAATCTTCCCAAAAAAAATGTATTTCATCATTTCAACACAACAATTAACAATAGGTTTTACCCAAAGAATTCGTTTAGATTAAAAAAGATGGACGTAGTAAATTGACAAATATTTTATGTAAGAAGCTTTTCACCGAAGTTCACCACATTATTGAATTGCCTTTATCTAAAACTGCATTTTTAAGAGAATGGAATTTATAAGAACGCTATTAAGAACTTAATCAGTAGTATGACAAATATAATATTAAGGTTAATTTACAATCACTAGAAGTATAATAGAGCAAATACGTAACAATCGTAATCTAATAATAAAATAATCTTCATGAAGTTCCTACAGCAAAAACAAATAATTAAAAACATAGCTACTCAACTCTTTATTTAAAAAAAAAAGAACACGGTAAGCAGAAAAAGCTAGTATAACGGTAAAAAATGCTTTTATAAAAAGGAACAACATTTTCCGATTAAAACTTTTAATGTGCTGCCAATACGAACACCCTTGTGTAAACGATTACAGTGTTCAGATAATACAATGTTATTGAATAAAAGTTAAATTTCGATTACATATTGACCAAAATTTCGATTACATATTGATTTAGTGATGACAAAGATCTGCATAAGAGGTGCCAATAAAATATTTTACGATGTTTCCCAGCAATAAAGCAAGATTCTTTAAACGATTCCCAAACATGGATAATACATGATTCCATCACTTCACACCTAATGTAAATGAACGATAAAAACAGTGAACTGAATAAAAAAGAAGTTCAAGTATGGGAAAACAGTTCCACTTGCAAGCAAGTACATGGCATCTGTTTTTTATTGATTATATTCGAAAACGAAAATGAATAACGTAGGGTACTATGCTACCTAGCTGCAATTTACACGTAGTGAAATAAAGCCAAAAAGAAGTATTTTGTTCACACATTAATTATTGGTTAGGTTAGGCCAAGTAAGAGTGGAAGGCAAACTAATTCAACACAAGCCTATACTGATACTTCAAGAGTATATAACATAAATCCACCCGTGCTCTATGTGAAACTCAGATAAATATCAAATCTAAGACAACAGATAATTACTCGGAAGAAGTAATTCCCATTTACGTTAGGCGTCTTCCAGCGAAAGTACTCTCCCTTTTAACTTCATCTCCATTGCAAAAGAAGTTTTTATACCTTTTCTTTAGGTGCTGTGCAGGTCTCTCTACGAGACAATGTCCGACAATTACAGATGTCATTATTTACTCTCATAAAGAACATGCGAGTTCACTTCCAGGATAGGGCCGAAATTACTTAACAGTCTGGTATTCACTAACAGCTACACCACTTATTATTGGCATAACAAGGCAAAACAGATATCGCGATATTGAATTACCCGGGGATAAAACCTAACGCCCTCCAATGACATTTTTGTAAGAATAGAGAAACAACTGTTACCTTTTTACCCACTCTATAATGTTGGCACCGATTCGCAATTGATTAAATTATGGATTACTAAAGCGTGAATATTAATGTTGCCATTTAATATTACATTTTTCAAATTTTAATAAAATTAGACTTGTTATAGCTTCCTGTGTTATCAGCGTATCAAAAAGTACCAAAATTTTTTAAGGAAACACCGGAGGCCTTCTATTAGTGTCTCTCTGCAACTTTTGCCCGGGAATAATAATATATTGTATATATAAAATTACCGTGAAAAAATTTAAATATTTCGAGTTATTCTTATTGAATTTATTGAAAATAATTAAAAATTAAATTTTGTCGAAAAAAACTTGTTTTGTTAGAAAACAAATTTAATGAAAACTTTTTCCATCTCAAAAAAACTTGGAGAAAAGGGAAAAATACTTGAAGAGCACTTAGGCTATAAAGAAACACATTCGACGCGATACACGCAATTTTTTGAACTGACATCTTAACTAAGTAGTCTGCGTCAGAAAGACACATTACCTTCATTCATTCATCATTGGAGTATATAGAAGACAGACGACAATCTTAATTTGCATTAACAGATTTGAAGCCAATTTAGATTGCGCATTATCCTCATCTAATGCGCATTGTGATTGAATTAATGCACGAAATCGAACTGCATTTAAACTGAATTTAGGTTTTTCAGTATGGCAATACCATCGAAATTCAAATAAAAGCTTTCAGCTATAAGCCGTCTTTCACGAAATTAGTGATATGAGGCCAACAGCAGAGCTACTAATCGTACTTTAGATCTCGAAATAAGTGCCAACAAAAATATAAATGCTTAATCCATAAACTGTCGTCTGCCAATGTAAAATCGTAATGCGAACTAACGCTATCGTCTGTCTACGATATTAGCTTGTATTGAATAATTTGTCGGATATCAACTGTTTTATTTAACTTTTTCCTTCAGATATTTTTGTTGTGCAGGCGAATTTGGTTCTGTCAAGCTCATACGTTTTTATGTCTAACTCGACTTTAACTGATATAAAATTGGTTTCATTAAAGCGTACACAAATTTATTTATCCCTTCCAAAGGAAAATGTGCGTGTTTCATTTGTTACCGTAACTATGTTTTCTCATTTAAAACATATTTCTTAACGCTAATGCAGTAGCGTATTAAATGGTAAACGTAAATAATTGTTATTGAATGACTTGTAAGTAAAAATGTGCAGATTCATTAATTGATTTCACGAAATCGCAGATGCTAAGGCAACGAAAAATAATTGTTTAAGTATTTAGTACACGGAATATAACAACGAAGAAACGCAGTAGCCTTTAGAGTTACCAGATTACAAAGAAAAGAAAATTTCCTTCCTCTAAAAATGTCAAGAAATTTTCATTTGTTTTAAATTTATTTTTTTTTATTTTTTTTTTTTGATTCCTTCAAACTTATTTGAAGAAAAGAACTCTTTTTTTAACATTCCACACAAATTTATTACTTACTCAGATATTTTTGAATTTTGAATTCTGAATTTAATTTCATCCCTTCAATTTTTGTTTTGTAACATATATTTCGTACTATTGAATCTTTATTCTTCTCTTTTAATTAGAAAATAGAATAACATAAAATTTAAAAAGGTTAAAATAAATCATTTTATAAATCTTTAACTTTTATTGTCATCTTTTAAATGCTTTATAACTAAGGATTGTCCTATAATTTTCGTTGATTTATTAATTTTGATAATTAAATTAGGCATTAATACAGGGGTTACCAAAAATTTTTTGGTTGTGAATTAGTGAGTAAAAGAGAGAAATTAAATTGAGAGAATTTATTTATTACAGTCAGAAAAATTGTTAGTAATATACGCTATTTTGATTTCCAATTCTTCAACAAACACAAAGTTAAACATCTTTGACTCAAAAATTAGAAACTGTTCTTAAGATATTTGGTGGAAGCCACCTTTGGTTCATTAATTTAATTTTTAAAATTAAATGTCTTAAAATGGTATATAAGAACGTATTTTAATATCATTTTTTAAATATTTAGTATTTAAAATATTTTTTAGTGTAAACTTGAAAAAAAAATGGTAATCTAAACTTGAAAAAGAATGGTAATCCATGCAATAACATCATTAACTGCGCTCATTTGCTTAGTTGTTGTTTCCGACTTTATTAGTGGTTGTATTGGAGATACTTTAGTTCATACTCTCATATAGACTTTTATTATTTTTTATTATTTTTTTTTTTTGTTATGATTTACCCGAGAGTTACACGATCCATTAATGCCATTCAATGTTTGAATCATTTACAAATTAAAATATTGAATCGAAATTGTTTTTATTTTAACTTGGCTTAAAATCGAACCCGAATATTGATACATAATTTAATGGAAAATTTGTGTGTAGCCTATGTCCTAGCCAGTGTTGCCATATATTTTTTTACAATAATTGAAAAATTTATAAAAAATGGAAAAACTGTGTATCTTTAGTTTATTTTTATTAAAGAAAGAAAATAAAACAATACTATATTTCATTTTTATTATATTATGAAATAAATTAAAGTAAAATCATAACATAAAATAAATATCGAAGTCTTTATAAAGAAAGGTCGTATCGCGTTTTTTTTTTAATTTAGTTTCTTGCATGTTCTGGGCGATAAAGGCTATAAATCTCTTGGCATTTTAACAGGTAGTATGTGTGAATATTGAAGGAGAAACATCAGTGTTAATGTAAGAATGCAGACTTTTAAAAATATGACAAATTATGCCCCATATATTCAGCTATAGGATCCAATTCTATTACAGTTCTGACGATTTCGATGACCCTGCACAAATTGACAAATGAATACCTTTTCGCTCATCTAATATAAGAGCTTGTCATTTAGACAACGAAGATACAGGGGTTAGCCGAGGATATAACATCAGAGATAAGCCCAGGAGTTAATGACTGCACTGTTCCACTAATACCCGGAAAATTGTGAATAAGACAAAGGAGCCGTAAAACGCCAGATTGTAAATTATGTTTATACAAAGACCAATTTGTGCTCTTCATAGTTGCAGTAAGAGTCTTATGTGAGCGAGAGAAATAGCTTTTCCCATATACTGGCTTCTTTGCGGTCATATTGACATCTACCTTCATTAATAATAGAAATGTAGGACTAACATTAAATTTCTTGACGTTGTTTTAACGAAGCAGTATCGCGACAAAGAGCACATGCATCATAAGTGGACCTGAGTAACTTGGCTGTTCCTGAGGATTGCAACCGAACTTAAGGTTGCTGGAATGGGAGCACTCGACTGTAAATGTTGTCAGTCATATTTGAAAGAGTTCTTATAGATTTACATGACACAAAAGTCTAAACAAATAAACACCTTAATATACCCTCGGAAATACTATACATAGCGGCAACTGGATGAAGGACCCATGAAAAAATTTAAGTGGAGCCATCAGAATGCAATCAACAATCTTAAGAGCATTTGCCTAGACAGACTTTGGCAATTGACAATGATTATGATAAACACTTCAGTTTCTTAGTACAATGCAAGAACTGATTAAATATGATGATTTTGGTAGCCGCAGATGTGGACGGTGCTTAAGTTACATCTGAAGCTGTGCAGGTTGGCGCTTACTTGGTTAATTTCTTGCGTTCAAGAGCGCTGAAATTTTATGTTTTTGAGTTTTAGCGATAATTTAAATTTAATTTGAAAGAGTCCTACTCAAAGCCGCTATCGTTAACCGTTACTATTAATAGTCCTATGGATATCTAAAGTTCGGTCGACCTGCGAGCATGAGAGGAAGGCACCATCTTTTAGGAGCGCAGATCCTGGTACCAATCGAGAATATATTTCAAACCGAACCTATACCACAAATTTCACGGCGGTGGATAGGGAACAAATTGTGAGGCCTGCTAGTATTTTTAAGGGGCTAAGAGAATTGGTTCTGCGGAGACAAGTAAACATTTGACGTAATTCAAGGAGAACCCCCAAAGAGCGATCTTCTTTATATCTCTCTCAAGTAAAAATTAATAAGAAGATTTTTTAATATTTTATTTTATTAATTCTGTAATTGCATCAGAAAAATTTATCACGCTTGAGTTTGCACATTTCAAAAAAATGTTTTACACTTAAAAAAAACCCTTTTTAGTGTATTAAAATAAGTATGTATGTATGTAACATATGGTTACACATACAAGCAATTCTATTTTTGTACATTCATATTAGGGTATGGACGGGATTGTATTTTGAAAGCAAAAAATTTAATGGAAATTATTCTGAAGAAAAGCCATATTCAACCCCTTTTAACTATAATTTATTGCAGAGATAAATAATCGTGCAGTTAGGGATACAAAATAAAAAGACAAAGAATCTTTTTATTCAAATTTATTTGATTTTAAAATTAAGAAATTTATTTTAGCATTTTAACAGATTTCAACATTTCAGATGTTTTTTAGCCTATTTACCGTTTTTAAAATTAACTTAATTTGATGAAGGGTTGCATAAGCAAATTATAAATTCAAAATCGAAAAGTTGGACGACATGTTGCATATTTTACAAGAAAAGAAATAATTTAACTCCCTAAAAATTTTTCTATCTAGCCCCTATGATGATTGTTGACTTTTTATAAGCTTTAGAAGCTAGAACTATCAGAGTTTACATTTCCTTAGAAATTGTGAATAAATTATTTAACTTGAGTTTTAGCACAGATTTTTACAATTTTCAATATAAATTCACGACCTCGTACCGAGATAATCTAAGTTCAGTCTTAATGCCGTATAAAACAAAATCTAATTTATTTCTAAACAATATTAAAAACTCAAAAGGATGACTAATTATAGATAAATAGATTACGTATTATTTTACGTTCTCAAAGAGATGTAGTAAGTAATAGTTGAACCCTTTCAGTCGAATTTTGGAACCCCACCATGTGCCATCCGCATCGCACTCTGTCTTTAGAGTAAACAGCCTTAGGATTATTCCATGCGAAGGAGAAACATTTTAGAAATTAGTCCATTTTTCGTTTAGGCTAATATCACCTTTGATCACCACCATCTTCTGGACATCTATCCACAATTCTTTCATAGAGACTGTGAATTGAACAACTTTCAAATTGGTAAAGCAATGCATAATGCACAATGTCAAATGTAATAAGTCGGTCGTCACAACTTTGAATAAGGTGGTATTCATGAACTTTACATCAGACGTCCACACCTCAAATAAACTTAAACTTAAAGGATGCCGGTAATATAAACTGTCAATTTGCTGACATTGTGGATATTCTGGCAATAATTTTATGGTCTTATAAAAAAAAAAAGAAAAAAAAGTGAAATTTGGCAAGGCTATTCAGTTTGTACCGAATTATGTAATTAAGATCAGTATATACACTTCAAGTTACAAAGCGCCATCAAGTTGCGAAAAAAAAAAGTATAGTGCGTATAGAGTAGAGTATAGGGACGAAGAGTCGAACAAATGATTAGAATGCCCCTCGATGCCTAATTCATTGGATTAAATTCGAAGATTTACTGCAGCAAACTACTTAAATGCTGTATATCGTTAACCCTGTCTGCGACATAGATTTCACAGATTAAGGAAAGTTTCCGAAATATGCTTAAAACAGTTGAATTGTTACTCCAATTGAAAATTTTTCTTCTTTTTTGTGTAATTGCTACTTAAAGCAGGCTACTTGAAGTCGCCGTAGTCTAGTAGGTAATGTGTTGGCTTATTAGACGTAAGATTCAAACCCCAGTTCAGACAACAAAAACGAAATATGAAAAAATATTTCTTCGACGACTTCCTCTAAGCAGATTACTGGCAAAACTCTAAGAGTAAATAAAATTGCAATAAAAAGTTTCTCAAAAATCTGTCGTTGGAAGTCGACTTTAAACTGTAGATACCGCCACTTGTGTATAAAATAAACACACACAACATGAGCGGTGTGAGAATCCTGACTGAAGAGTTGTAATGACCAATTATTTATGTATGTGTATGTAATATACTTAATGGCTAAGTATCTGCATAGCAGTATAATGCTACACGTCTCTGGATCTTAATTCCACATTCACTACAATTAAATAGCAACGCAATATGTAAATACATTATAGAGGGAAATTTTAATTTTACCACATGCTTACCAGAGATCGTAGATTGACTCTAATATAAAATAACAAGCCATTATTCATTTCACTTGGTTATCATGTAGTTTTATAATACATTTTAATCTCGAATGTATTTTCCTAAATATAAAGTAATATTTTTCCTTTGCTTTCTTATATTAAGCTCGTAACTTCAATATATATAGCACTATGCACGCATAAATCCTACAGAAAAAGCTAGAGAAGCCAAGTTCAGTTTAGAAATATGCTAAATAAAGAGCTAAATTTAGAACTAAAAAGTTAACTGGGTTACTGGACTGAAGGTGAATTAGGATTATATCAGCAACAACAAAAAGTACGCTACTCTAAATATGCGGAACGTACAGCGCATAGACGTAATAAGTTTTGAGTGGGACAAAACCATATCGATTCTGTCCATATGAAGGACTTATAAAGGATGGTACTTTTTACAAGATCAGAAGTCTTCTTTTTAAAACTATTCTGGTTAGAGCCAAGTAGGTGATTTTTAAACGAGATGGGAAAGTCAATTGTGATACCAAGTATTTAGGGATTTATTACTCAGAGTTGATATTGAACTACTAGTTCGTACCGCATAAATTTTATTATTAGCCGAGGTTAAGCCCACACAGATTATACTAACGCTGATAATAAAGATGGGATAATGGGCCCACTTGCATAAAAACCATACAAATTTGGTTTCATCTTAAAAACTCTACATCAGCTATAGGAATAAATTGATCTCTGTCGACACACGGGAACTATAATTACAAGGGAGAGAAGAACGCAATAAAACATATTATCATAAGACGAATGATTTCTGAACACCATGAATTTGTTGACCGGACATGCTAAGCCAAAGAATAATATTTACACGTCCACAAAACTTTCAGAATGGTGTAGAAATTCTAGTCAGGCATTCCCATTGACCGTCTTTAGATAATAAGTGGAAATAATAAAGTAATATATCGAAATTCAACAATTTATTGATGAAAATTATTTTATGAATTAAAGGTGCAAAAATATTTAAGTTTCATGAAGATAATTTATTAATAAATTTATTAAATCATTTATCCTTATCAAGTTCTCATTTAAAATATTATTTCTTTGGTATATAACACAGACATCATAATCATGATTTCACTGTAAACAAATTTATTTTTTATTTTTTATTTTCAAACATATCACCAGTCACTCCACGAAGTTAGCCTTAGGTACTGTTTAGGTACATCCAAAAGACTTCCTTTGGGATCAATTGCAGAAAACTACATCATTAAAACTCTTTAGACCAGTTTACTAATGCATCAAGTACTATAATGAGCTCGGCAATATTACTTACTTCAAGAGCCATTTCGCAAGGCAGTGAAACAAACTGTTTACCTTATATTATTATCATTTTGTTCAAGAAAATCCAGTCTTACATATGTATATTGCCTCATTTTTGTTTATTTTTAGCCGTCGAATGTACTTAGATCCAGACAGTATCTTTCTTTGACTTTACTAAATGTGGATTATTTAACATTATCAGTATCCCTTAATACGACATCCATTTACTCCTTAAATTATTATTCCTGGGGCTAAGAGTTGTGATGTTCTCTCTTTCGCTTTGGAGTTGGCCAAGGTACTGTAAGCGGTATTTTACCCCCAAGCGAATCATTTCAGTTATTCGCCGATTGAAGGCACAATGCATATACCTAGCACGTAATATTGTGGACTTCCTGAAGCCTTTCTGATATTTGTCAAAGAAAGACAAATCAGGGTTGATGCAATTCTCAACCAATAGTAAAATTTATAGAATTCTCTTCAACTATTTTTATATTTAAAACGTAAACTCTCCTGAATATTGTTCTTATTATATTAGGCATCTGTAACCTAGTAAATAGTGAGTTGGATAATTAAAAGAGGGTTCAACAGTTCACACCCCGCCTTTGTTATTTTGAAGAAAAAGAAAATATGATAAAATAAAATTTTTCTTTCGGCTTCGTCCACTCAACAGCCTTCTGGCAATACACTGAGTTTTACAAGTTTCGATGAAATACTTCTTATGTCTACCATTCATAGTTGACGTTAAACTGTTGATCTCGGCACTCATGGGTAAAATTACACACACAATAAGGGTGACTTGAGAAACACCCTCATAATCGTGAACATCGTGTTATTTTAAGTCTATTTGTATCCTCTACTGTTGGTTCAAAATCAGAACTGCTATCTTATCAACGTAAAACTTATTCGAAATCGTCATGATAACGAATCACATCCGCTCACATTGAATAACTTCAGTTATGGGGTCATAAGTGTGATTCTAAGGAACCATATTCCAGCACGTTACCGGCAGGCGCCACTTAAATGATACGTTTGTCCATAAAGATCGTCTAAAACTTTATGGATCCGCACCTGACCACCAACAAATTTAATTACAAAACAAAATTAGCATTTCATAAAGCAAAAATATCACTTTTTTTTACCACAGACAAATTTTTTCTCACCATAGAACTTCTCAATCGATTCAGACATATCATGCCAAGAATGGTTAACTTAATAAATGTATGAATATGTTTACAATGAATTTTCGAACAAAATTGGATAATAATGCATATTAAACTATCTACAAAAACGTAACAATGGACTTGTTTACTTCATTAACGAAAATAAAACAACAACATCAGTATAACGAAAAAAAGGAATAAACAAGTAAACAACAAACAACAACAGCAGCAGGGACAAACGTAAACAAGATACAAAAAAAAACAAACATGAAAGCATAAATAAATGTAATCATCGTTGTTTATATTTATGGTGATTTAGAGAAGGCGAACCTACAAGAACCTTCATCAGACTGGTTAAAGTCGCTATATAAAAGGCAAGGCAAAGAATGCAAAGTCGGAGTAGGACTTCAGTCAGTCTGAAGACGCGTTGCGTGTGAAGTAAACCAATCGTGGTTTGAAGATCTCCGTTACAAAGATCTACAGAACAATTGTGTCGTAATTGTTATTGTTTATCGCAAAGGGCATAAACAAAGGAATAACAAATAAAGCAATTGTTGTTGTTAGAATCAGTTGTGAACAGTGGCACACAAAATTGTGCGATAAATAAAGGATTTAATTAAAATTGAACATAAATTTATTTTTATTTATATTTGCAATCTACGAGCTCATATTTCAAACGTTTTTAAAAGGTAAAAACGTAACAATATTATTTTTTACATTTTAAATTTTGAATAGATTGAAAAACATGAAAACTCTTCTTACAATTTACGTTTGTCGAGCGTCAGGGTTCAAATAATCTACTGCAGCGACTACTACAACCACGTACACTTCTAATATCAAATCGAATAGTCTTTTTAAGGCGGCGCAATCAACTTTCAGTTTTTCAAAATTTTTTCCTTATAAACGAAGAGAACAAGCGCATTGAGACATCAGTATATAATTTCTGAACTAAAACTGAGAAATATCGTGCTTCGTTTTGTTTAGAAATTATTTTAACTGGAAAAATTTTGTTTATAATTTGCATAACAAAAATAATTGAATTTTTTTTTATTTGCATAGAATGAATATGTATTATAATCCTTTTCGATTATATAAAGTGTGGTTGGTGTTCATAGTTTATTAGTTATAGCATTTTCTTTATTTTGTTATTGTTTAAAGAAGAAAGAAATTGGTAGAAAAGAAAATATAAAGTTAATTCAACATATTTTCCAGTTGAACGGGATAATCCTGGCTTAAAGGAATTTGTTTTATAGCTGCTTATATACATAAGCAGCCAGTGAATGATAATGGGAATGGGGGTTGTGGTACGAATCAATGAATTGCTTTATAGCTCTTAACGTTTATTAAAGCCTTTGTGTGGTCTAATGTATTTTTATGAATTCACAAATGTACAATTCACTTTGCCAATACACTCACAAAATTTGCAATGCGAACATATTGTAGATTCTGTCAAGATATATATTTTTATGCTTTTTTATGTATCCTTAATATAAATAATATAATAATAACAAATATTGTATAAGCAACCACTTTTTTTTATTACCAAATTGTTAGCAGCGATACAATTTAGAAAGAGGTTTCATGTCCAAACACGAAACAACAGTTGAGATTAATCTAAACAATAAAATTGTTCACTTGATTTCGTTCACGAAGGGATGGTGAAGCAAATAAGGTTCAGTTGTGAATGTGAATATGTTATATTACTACAATAGTTAATTTTTTACTTCCCCTTATCCTTTTTAAGCTAAAGCAGAAGATATTCTTAGGTTTAAATACCCATTCATGCGTATTAAGGAATTACACACTCAAATTTAGGATTTCCATGAATAAACGCACCACCAAAAAATATGTTTTTGTTGATGTAATACATTTCATTTCAATGGAGACTCATAACTTATTTTTCTAATAAATTTACTATTTCCATTAGAAAAATTAATTCTTTACACTTAACATATTTAGCTAAAGTATTATTATGTTCTTATTATTGCTGAAAAATAATACTCGAAAATATCTTTTCGAATAACAGTGACTCTTAGACTATTTCGGTGTCCAATTACACACAGTAAATTCGACTCTGTTTCTTCATAATGACAAATATGATAAAAAAAAATATTTTAAAGACTTAATTTGTTGTAGTAAAGTAAAAGTCAATTCGTTCTAAAAATTAGAGCAAAATTCCGTATAGATAATTGGACAGATGAAGTTAGATAACCTTACGAATCATATTCAATCAAAAACTTTATTTGATTTTTTTGATGAAACGTACTTTTGGATTTTCGACTACGATATGACAAAAATAGTACAAAAAATAGTTTTAAGATAAAAAACTTACTTTTTTATATTTTACTATTCCATTATCCACCAATACATACATACATATATAATTGGCCATTACAACCCTTCAGTCAGGACTACGGCCTAGCTTCTCACACCAATTATGTTGTGTGTATTAATTTTATACATGAGTGGCGGTACCTACAGTTTAAAGTTGACTCCGAATGACAGATTTTTGAGAAACTTTTCATGGCAATTTTATTTACTCTCAGAGTTTTTGCCAGAAATCTGCTGAAAGGAAGCCGCCGAAGAAATATTTTTTTCATATTTCGTTTTTTGATGTCTGACCAGGGATTCGAACACTGGCCTTTCGTCTAATAAGCCAACACACTACCTACTAGACTACGGCGACTTAATTATCCACCAATACTTTTTGGTTTTTGTCCTTTGTAATGTAAAAGAATCTTTATTCGATATACTTTTATCATAAATGTTAGAGAAATTTGATATATTATTGCAATCTACTGCTTTGACATTGGCATGTCTATAATTATGATAAAAAAAACTGGAACACCATTGTTATCTTGAATTATCTTTAAACTATCTAATAACAAATATGACTCAGGAGGACCAAAGCCATTTTGTAGAGCATTAGATATATAATTAAAATTTTTATAATAAGGCGCCATAGTCAAATTATATTCATTACATGAAATACATCACAAAATATAATTTCTAGTTAAACTTATTATAAAATTGTCTATTCTTATAATATTTGATGTGTTATATAAGTTTTTATAAGATATATATGTATGATGATCTAAATAATCCTGTACAATCTCTCAAGCATTTCCTTTCAAATACCCTTATTTTTTCCATGTAGGAGGGTCAGATATTAAACCATATCGGACATCCATATGTGAGCATTGGCCCAATAAGCGATTGATACATAATTATTTTGATTATTAGAGAAAGTTTTTTGTGCTTTACTTATTGTTTCAATGATATGATTATTATAATATAGGAATTTATCTTATTGAATTCCTAAATATCTAACAATTTCTTTGTTTGGTACGGTATATTGGCATTATTGAGATTCGATTTAATTCCAAATGATTTTCAATTTCTTTTAATGTTATTGTTACATTTATTAACTGGTGGTCTGACTAAAATTGTTTCGCATTAATATTCATCTTCAGAAACCAATCAACTGAAAACTGCTCTACTATATTGAATTACTCTTGAAGTTTTGAGTTTATTTTTTCATTAGCATCATCAGCATAATATATAATGATATCTCTGCAATAGCTGTAATGGTATATAATTTTTATATCAAATCCAAAATAAAAATATTAAATAGTGTAGGGGAGTTTACTGTGCCTTCTTGTAATCCATTAACAATATTAAAAGATTTACTACTTTGGTAGTTTTAGTAATACACCTTGAAAGATTTATTATGGTAAGTAAGTAATTATAAATAAGCAATATCATATAAAAAGGAAATTCAAGATCTATTAAAGACGACTAGGAAGTCTTCACAGGTCTTTTGGTCGAAAAAGTACTAAGAAATATATCACATAAGATCAGTTTTATACAAATTAATCCTTATCTCAATCCGCCAACTATCTGTATTTATTCGAAACAATTATCAGTGAACTATCTTTTTGACGGCCGGTGTACCGAATTTATAAAAAAAGAATAAACTTGAACCAAATGTTTACTAGTCGAATGCTTATATCATAAGAGTTAAACTTAATGTTGACTTTGCGAATTAGTCTTTCTTTGCTAGTCACCGTTAAAATATATTCAATCTATTATCTGTAGAAGGGAGAGGTACATACATATTTACTTACTTTATTGGTCATTACAACCCTTCTCACACCACTTTTGTTGTGTAAATTAATTTTATTCATAACTGTAAATCCCAGTTTAAAGTCCATTTCGAACGACAGATATTTGAGAAACTTTTTATCACAATTTTATTTACTCTCTGAGTTTTTGTAAGAAATTTGATGCAAGGAACTCGCTGAAAGCATATTTTTTTCATTTTTCAATTTGTTGTAGATATGTGACCTGGGCTTTGAACCGTGGCCAACACACTACGTACTAAATTACGGAGACTGTCAAGAAGAAACTTAATTGAGTCAGTGCCACGTAGATTTTAATATTTTCGAATACATATTTCCTACTTGGCATATTCTCCGAGGAAACACAGATTCTAGTTGAAATAAAAAAAATACGTTAAAGTAAGACCGTTATTCGTACAAAAAAAAGAAAAAAGACAGAAGTCGGTGTTTAATTGTTAATTTTTTCATTACAAAAGTTATTGATCAAACCTAACTCAAACTTTCTATATTAGGAATAAGTTTTAATAGTTTATTGATTTGATTCAATAAATTTAATTAATGTGACTACGGTAGTTCTGTTCCGACTAATGATACTGAAAATTATTTGTTTTCAATTACAGAAGATAACACCAATTTGAATTTATGAGTGATATATACAGCATATGTTTTCTGGCATAACATTTCTGTTTTTAACTTATTGTTACTAATTTAGAGAATGAAAAAAATTTTGAAATTATTCTTAATAAACTTAAGTACGTCTCTGCTTGCGTATGTTCTTTGGAAGGTATAGTTGTCAAAGTTTGCTAATGCAGCCTATTGAGTTTAATATTGATTTTGAGAAATTTTTGAAAATTGAAATCAAAAACCTCTTAGCTATTTGAGACACGTTTATAAACAGTAACTGAAATTATACATTTGATTTTTGTTTTTTTTTTTTTGTATTGACTTGGGTATTAGTGGTCTTCTGTATACATATATCGAAGCTCAAATTTCAACGTTACTAAAGAGAAACATAATTTGTGTTATTGCACAAATTTATTTAAGAGGCATAATATCTTCATTTGTGGAGACTTTATGGATCGATCGATGTTTTCTTTCGGCATTTTTAAAAATATCTTGCAATACTATAGCACAACAGCTTGAGGTGAGATAATGAAATTAGAAATTAGTAATTAAAGTGATATTAAGTAAATTCCATTTTAATCTTCAATGTTAGTTAATGGTATTTTATTAATTTTATCAACCTACCAAAAATTATATATCCTTTGAAGACATCTTCACTTTCATTCACTTCACCATTGATTGAATGAACAATGACATTTCTGTGCATTTAAATGTGTGTGGGACTTTATAATTATTACTGTTATAATCCTATATTTTCATATGACATTACGCGTGACTAAATTCGCTCTGTAAAATCACTGTAAATTCACATTCATTATGTCTACAATGTTAAGACTTGAATACTATTTTTCAAAGGCAACAACTGTTACGCTGTCAAATTTCTATTTTAAATCAAACGGGGCTTGTCAGTTAGGGCTTTAAAATGCGATATAAGGCAACAAAATGAACAAAATAACATAATAAAAAGTGGGCGATAAGCAATAAAAATAACAATAAGAAACACAAATAACAGATACATAATCAGAATTTAATTCTTTTCTTTTCTTTTTCGTATTTTACATTTTCTCAAATTAAACTCTTATTCTTTTGTACAACCGCACCCAGTCATAATAACCTTTTGAAAGGTAACACACCAGGCAATAGATTATTATAAGAAATCTTTACGAGAACTTAACAAGTTCACATCTTCTTCATAGAGTATGTATTTTTTCTTTTGTTTCGTATCTCAGAGCTATAGACTGTTGCCCGAAATCATGAGAACAATGTGATTTAAACTACTAATTTATAATCTGCCCATACTGTGATTCAAAAGTATTTCGATTATTTATTTCAACATATTTTCTTTTCATTCCAAAAATTCAATCAGACAAACTGATCGTTATGAGCTCATATTCAATTCAGTTGAAAAGTAAATTTTTTGTTTGAATGATTGTAGATAAACAGTAAATTTATCATATAAACTGAAATATCACTGCACAGCGAGTGTACTCGTATACTCAAAAGGTTTTTTTTTTATTAAAAAAAATTTGTATGAAACATTAAACACTCGAAACAAAATGTTATTATATGTATGTATGTATATGCTAATATTCTCACCACTTAAAGTTAATACATTTTGTATTGTACTCTATAATAAACACCATTTCTGAACTGATCTTAATCGATGTCCCTCATGAAATAAGTATTTTCTTTAACTGTTTCTTATTATGTGATGTTCTCAAATATACTAAATTATTGTATGAAATAATTTTGAATGAGTTACTGTGTTTAGAGGGAAAAGTTTATATAAAGAATTGTGCGTCAGATAAATATCTAAAATTAACAGCATGTAAGAAAGAAGACAGACAAAGTAGACAAATAATGTAAGTATTTCGTTTATTAAACTAGCACGACGATTCTTGAGAACGAACTGAACTATAATACAATCCGGTTTTTACCAGATTCTGAACGTCGTTTACCTACACATGCGTATATCTTCTGTAGATTGCAGTCAATTTTGTCTATTTATCCTCCCTAAAAAATATCTTAAATATGTAGACAAAAAATGTTAAAAGCAAATGGTGTATTATAGAAAAACACTGTCATATAAATAAAAGAATAACAAAGACAACTCATCGGGTGCATCTTGATAGCATAAAAGCTCTAAAAGTTTGTTGTTAAAAATTGTTTTCGATTTGATTCCTTATTAATTAATAATAAATTCAAATAACAAATATAAAGAATTAAGAGTACCAGCAACAATGGCCTTCGACTGGGGAAATATGCAGTATATCTGCTCGTTATTCGAATAAGGGCACGATTTTTACAAACATTTGTTCTTCTTTTCTTACAATAGTCGTTAACAATTTAGTTGTTTTGTTTTTGTGTTAAACAGCATGCTCTACTAAAATAAGAAAACTGTTAAATTTTGTTCTTTTTTATTCTTCGTTGGAATAAGGCTACATGGTCAAATAACAGAAACTAAAAAGACTTTAAGATTGTTTATTATTACCATAGAATAAATATAAAATTTGTACTTTGTACTCTGTCAATAGTTGGAAATTAACTTAAATGCTCTGAATCTAATGAAATTGCACTCCGAACTTTCTCGATAGTTTCCATTGAATAAATTGCCTTCAATTTTCGCATGCTTTTCTAGTTATTCAGATTCAGGCCTTTTTGACAACAATTAAGTCTGGTGATTACCGCTTGAAGTCACCGTAGTCTAGTAGGTTTTGTGTCGGCTTATTAGATGTAAAAGCCACGGTTCAAAGCCCAGGTTAGACATTAAAATGAATAAATGAAAAAAATAATTCTTGAGCAGCTTTCTCTCAACAGATGTCTGGCATAAACTCTAAGAGCAAATAAAATTCCCATGTAAAGTTTCTCAAAAATTTGTCGTTTGGAGACGTTTGGACACAACATAAGTGGGGAGAGAAACTAGGTCGTAATCCTGACTAAAGGGTTGTAGTGACCAATTCTGTATGTATAAATGCAGTAACCACTGCATTTTACTGATATTTTGTGGAATTGAGGACTTCAAAAATCTAATGGGCTTACTTTGTGGAAATACTGCTTCCAATCTGGAAGATTATGTCATCATTTCAACATTCTTAAAAACGACTTCTGATGATAGTGAAGTGGTAAGACACAGCACTCAAAACTATTACTCTACCTTCGCAGTAATGATGATTTGACTAAAATGCGGTTATTTCCTTAAATCATGAAAGTAATATTTGTAACATTCGGGACATGAATTACGCAGATAAATTTGTAAGTCGTCTAACAGTTGACAAACTTGCTTTAAACCAATTTGAGAACGTAATTTACTCATTGAGAAAACTGAATTGGAGCTTTTCTTATAATTAAACATCGCTTTCGTAGTGTTGTGTCATGGTAAGCGCGATTTTTCGTATTTCTGCATTGCTATTCATATTTTGAGGAAAGTGATTTCCAATTTTTTTGCTGCTACAAATTTTATATATAAAGGGAGACAGGAGGACTAACTTTCTGCTCTATATGGCCCTTTCCTTTACGGAAAAAGATGAATTCCTACCCACAGTTGATTAAAAAACTCTTTTTTTGACAACTCTGTAAAAATACAAATGGTCTAAGTCTAATGACGTTTTGCAATATAAAGTGTTTTTCTCAAAAATTTTTTTATTCTCTTTTTTGTACGTATGTACGTAAATGCATTTATTCGTTCACTTAACAATAATTTTAAAATATTTGTGATGAAGAAGAAGCGTCATTTTAAAAACGCAATTAGTCTAATGACAAACAGTGTATGTACTTATACTTATTTATACATTGTAATGTACTTATAGGTAGTTAAGTATGTGATATTTATTATTGGGTTCTGAAATAAATGCGAACAAAAATTTTGAATTAGCTTCGCAAATGTTTTAGGGAGATCTGTTAGATAAATCAAATTTTTTCCTGAAGCTGTTATATGAAGGTCATTTGCTTAAGATATATTGTACTGTGTAAGGCATATTTATTCCACTGGGTTACCGTTGTTTTTGTTAAGGAGTAACCTTTCTATCAAAAAAATTAACAGCCAAACCACCATAGAAAATTAATTAAAGTAATTAAACAATACTAAATTCATTTTATATATTGAAAATTCTTATGATTTTTATGTCATACTAAAATACATAATTATGCGGCACCTATAAATTAAAAAAATTATTTCATGGAGTCAATAACCTTTTCACTTTACATAAAGAACATTGTTTTTATATGGCCATCGAGCAAAATGGCAACTGCAAACGTTATTTCTTATTTGTCATAGCTTAGGCACCTATTTAGAGTGACCAAATTCCATTTTTTTTTTTTTTGTAATTCTTCACTCTCGTCTAAATAGATATAAATATAGTAAATCTAGATTGTAGCTTAAAAGTAACATATACGTATTTAGTGTGAATCATTTTGCAAAATTTTAAAATAACTGAATTTAAAATAGTAATTCGGAAGAATTTTAGATTGGATATCGGTAAGGATACAGGCGGTACATAATAGTGAAAAATGTAATGGAATTTGAAAAAATACGTACAGAAATTTGACAGTCTAATATTTATTTATTTTTTTTTTTTCATTTTTATACTTTTCATTTGATCAGAGTTATATTTTAACAGGATAACAA